>JAAAKG020179908.1:0-26115 GCA_010014905.2 Druon quercuslanigerum
AAAAGCACAAGCAATTATTGTCATTAAAAATTATATTATATTTTATTTTAATTTTTTAATTTAATTTTTTTTTCCAATTTATATTTTAATTTCTGAATATCTTTATTTCTTTTAAAATAATTCCAGAAAATTAAAATTCTAACAGAATGTTTTAATAAATATTGAATCATTTTTAAACAAAAAAAAGCATTAAACCATTATTTTAATTAAAAATTCAGGAAATTAAAAGCTTTAAAATATTATTTTTATTGTAACATTTAAATAATTTTCACTTTAATATTTTATAATTTTAAACTTGTCTTTGTTTACATGTAATTAACTTTAATCTTTTAACTAATTTTTAAAAATATTCATTTTAGCAGAATCTATAAATAAATAATTATTTGGTAAAGAACATAAAAATCACTTAATAATTGTTTTCATTAAAATATATGCATATATAATTCACAAACATTAGAAAAAATTATTGCAATGGAGATATTTGAAACACAAAATAAATGTTATTATAGAAATAATAGCCAATATTTAATTACATAATTTTATTGCAAATAATTGATTCATAAGATAATATAAATAAATAATAAATAAAATAATATAAAAAGCAGTAATCAATTATTTTTATTGAAAGATAAAAACAATTTTAACTCTATATTGTTATACGCGCTTAAGCGGTAAAATATGAGAAAATCCATATAACGATAATATGCATTAAAATACCTTCATATGGATTTCCTTTTTCAAGCACTTGTTTACCGATAGTTATTAAGTTGACTATGTACATTTCTTTAACCTTAATGTAATGCCACGCTCTCACATATAAACGAGGCCGAGTGAAGGAAGGTGCCGCGACTACGACGCCAGTGCCACTCGGCGCACGCACCTCCCTGCAGTCGAGTCTCCCTCTCCACGCGGCATCCCGTGAGACTCTCCGGGAGTGTGGCTATAAAAGGCTGCGCACAAGCGAACATCGAGAACGCTGCCGCTGGGCATTCCTGGCAGCAGCAACTACCAGCCTGGTTATCCGGTTGTGAGCAACAGGCAAGGTTGCATATTATACCTCAGAGCTTTAAGAAAGAATACGTCTATACAATAATAACGTATCTTTCCAGTCAATACTGATTCTCGATTTACCTCCCCACAGCCGGTATTCCGGCTGTGCCGACTTCACTGCACGAGCATTTCACTCTCCTACGACCATCTCCCCTTCTTACCCATTTTTTTTGTCTTATCCTCTACATCACGTCATACAGGCGGCATACCGGCTGTCGCGACAAGGCACTCGCCACCAGCTCTCCTTTCCCTTCCCCCAATCCGATAGCCGGCATACCAACTATCACCTCAACGGTTCCTGGGTTTTTCATCCTTCTAACTACCATTGCACCAGGACCGTCCATGGTTCGGCCGAGCAAGACACAACGATCAGACCAAAAAGCCGAAGACTACCAACAACGTCAGACGCCGTCTTTGAACTGGTCACCGGTGGAAACGGCGACGCAAAAATATTAACCGACTTGACCAGCACATATTAGTTGGACTAATGAAACGCAGGCTCCCACAGAAAAAAGCAAATAAAGCAAAAGCAGCAAGCTGATGGGCTCTTATTAATATTTTGTTTAAAATTTGAATTCATAATAATAATATAAATAATAATAAAAATTAAATAATATTTTAAAATAATTCTATAAAAAATTAAAATTTAAAGATGGAATTCAAATAATTATTTGAAAACATCGAAGACAATTTTAAAATTATGAAATGGGACAAGAGAAAATGATAAACCTAAATAAACTTTTATTATTCAAATCTTATTCCATATTGAATAAAATAACCTCAAAGCAAATAATACATTTATTTTCTTTGTTAAACAATACTAAAGTTTAATCTTTCTGTAATTTAATATTGTGAAAAAATAATCAGCTAATAATAATTAGGCAATGAATAACATAAAAAACATTAAATAAATTATTTTTATTGAATAATTCAAATAATTGAACTTGAATTTAGTAATGAGCTAATAACTAATTGATCAGATTACAAGATAAAAAAGCATCAAACGATTATGTTCATCAACAAATATAAATTATTTTTATTTTATATTTTACATTAAACTCAAGGTTGCATTTCTAAAACATTTCATTTATTTTTCAGTTCACCTGGTAAACTTATTACAGTAAATATTTAAATATATGTACAAGTAATTTTGAAAAATTAATAATAATTAATTTAATAACTATGTTACAAGTTTTTGTTGCTAAAATTTTCCGTGGTATTATTTCTTCTAATACTATTCATTTCATAAGAAAGGTCATAAATGAATGTAATAACTAGCTAATTTTTTTAAAAAATTAAAAAAAAAATTAATTTGCAATTATTAGCTAATTTGACCCCATAACTTTTGTATAAAGCTCCACCGATAATGATGTGCGCTAAATGTTTAAACAATTTTTATAAACAAATTCACATTTTAGTCATTTTTTCACGAATAAGATTAATTTTTTGCGGAATCGACTTGAAATGTCTTGCCAAAGACACCATGCTGTTATATTTTGTATGGTGACAAAAAGTTTTTAATTAGGGAAACAATTTTTATAAACAAATGCTTTCAGCCATATTCGACTCATGATTCACAAAAAAATAAAACCTATTCATGAAAAAATGTTCTAAATGTTCATTTGTTTATAAAAATTGTTTAAATAATTATTAGTTTCTAATAATATTAAAAATATAATAGCTAAAAATCTTTTACAAGACATATCGAATTAATTCTGCAAAAAATCAAGTCTTTTAATAATGAAATCGTAAAAATGTGAATTTGTTTGTCCTTGCCTCCAGCTGCCAAATAAAAAAAATGTAATCGAAATACATGGATTTTAAATTAAAAAAGATACATTGTTTTTTACCTGTTACTCCAAAATTCTATTTTAGGATCAAGAAATTACTTTCGATGCATTTTTTAATCGATATTTATCATAAATATTAAATTTTAATATTTCTATAATTTAAAATACGCGCGCTAATTGTAACTAATCGGGTTGTCGGCACGACGCAAGCGCAGTTCCAAAAGTTTCCAAGATTGGGAGGCCTGCGCGCATCCGTTTTCGTGCACGCGCACCGCGTGCAACTTTCAGTCCAGCAACCAGCTTCCTGCTCGAAATTAGTTTTCTGCTCCACTCTGCTCATTACTTATTTTTATGTTTTTTTTTATGCTTGCGTATGTTTATTTTCAATAAAAAAAAGGATTCAGATAAAAGTTTTCCAACACAGTATGCAGAGAACCTTTTAAGGAATAAAATAAGACCTACAGCATTAGGGTTAATTAATAGTTGCCATTTTTACCTAAAGTAAGAGAAAAAACATTTTAAAAAAACTAATGTTAAATAAACATTCAAAATTGCAACATATTTATTTGTTAAAGTTCACCTCGAGGTCTTTTGCAAAATTAGTTTTAATTAATATTAAAAAAATTTGCTGGATTTTATAAATAATTTTTAACAACTTTTAATTTTTACCTTGAAATATCTTTAGTGTATGTTTAATTCAAAAACAAGTATACTGAAAATTCCCATGGCCTCTTAAATCATAAGCTAAATTTCATAAAAATAATTATGACGAAAAGTAAATTTTTAAATGACTTCTTTAGAATTGATTAAATTTCTTTGCAATCTATAGTTTTCGTTCCTTCGTCTTAAACTTGAAAATTGTTTAAATTGCAGTTTTTAAAAATTCTGCAAAATAAAAAAAAGGTCCAATAATCTTCCGTAAAGTAACTTTAAATTTTCCCAGCAATGTAGAGAATTTAGTTTGAATCTCTTAAAATCTTTCCAAATTCATAAAAAGCTTATCTTTTTTCAAAATTGTAAAAATCTACATTTTTCTAAAATCCTTCATAATTTTTAAATTAAACCTTTTTTGGAATCTTGTTAAGATATTTAAATGTTTGAAATCTCCTTTTTTTAAATTTTCAAAAAAATGTTCGAAATCTTCAAAAATGTACATCTCTGTTTAAACTTTTTGGAATCTTCTCAAGATTGGAATTATTTTTTATTCTTTTCAAAACTACTGAAACTTCTACAAATAAATAAAAATGTAAATCTGAAGGACTTGTTTTAAAAACTTTTAGATTCCTTTTTACATATTTTAAAATCTTCAAAACTTGAAATTAACCTTCTATAATAAAATCTCAGTAACTTTGAATTTTCTCAAAATCTTAGTGTCCGCTTGGTAGAAAAATTAAAAAAATTAAAAATGGAAAATTACAAAATTATAAAGAGTTAATATCAAGTTATAAAAATGTAAAAGATTTCACCCTCTTGTAAACTGTAAAATGATGTATATCTTCAGTCAATATTATTTTTTAAAATACATAATTTTATCATTTTTACTTAAAATGAACACTTATTCATCATTATTTTCTGTAGATTCTGTTAAAAATTTGTCTTTTTGACAAAACATTAACTTTCATGGTTAAAAATTTCACTCTTTTTTTTGAAAAATTTATCTATCTGAAAAAATCGTATTTGATAGCGAATCTTGTTTCTTTTTTTGTTAGAAATGCAACTGTTTGGTATTTTTGGAATTTTTTGTCAAATTGAACTATGATTTAAATTAGAAAATATTATTTGGTGAAAACATCAACTATTAAATTTGTTGTTCAAAATTTATCTTTTTAGTTTGAAAATTAAAGTCTTTTCTTGAAAGTGAAAATAAGCTCGATGGTGTTAATTGTTAGATCAATTATCTAAATTTATGTGATATAATGGATAAAGATTTGGATCTTTGGGCTAGATGTTCTGTTGACTTTTATCATTAATTAACAACTCATTAGGATTATCATGAGTTTGACATCATATATGAATAAAAAAGTAAAACTCCTTAATGAAATATGACGAAATTTATCATTAAAATCTGATAGGAGTGGAACATTTCTGTTTGTAACCTCTTTTGAGTCAAGGCAGTAAGCGACAGGGGCAGGCAACCACGATAGTACGCCTTCCATATATTTTTTTGACCAGAGATTTGCTGCGTCATCAGAGACTTCTTCATTTGGACTCGATGAAGTAAAAGCTCTGTGAAAACAATTCGAAGAACTGTTTTAAATTTTCGCGGGACGGGGTGCGGGTTGAGAGGGGGGAGTGTTTTCTGGAGTCCAACTGAAGATTGCCCGGTTTGCGCAGCAAATATCTGGTCAAAAGAATACATGGAAGTCGTACTACCATGCAGACAACTAATTCCGCACTGGGAGCCGAGCGCGCATACTCTGACTTAAACTTGGGTAAGGAGTAGGGGGAGAAGAACTCTAAATCGAAAATTTATAAATATGATTTATTCATTTTCAATGTTACTTTTTATGATTAAAACAGAAGCTATGCGTCCTATCAAAATATGTTAATTAAGAAATTTGTAGACCACTTTTGGATGAAAAAATTTTTTCCATTTATGTTTTTTTCGTATATTTCGTAGTATCACAGGAAAATTAAATTTTTTATTATTTTTCTAGGTGCTTAAAACCGTAATCATTAAAGCAAAAATGCTAAGATGCAAAAAATCGGCGTTAGTGAGTTTTTACATAAAAGTTAAACCTTCTCATTATATTGAACATGTGCGGAAAAAAAGTTTTCAGTGAATATGATCCTCGATAGTATAATCTTCGGTAATATAGTGGTAAGTATCCCCGCCGCCTGTCTTCCCGCCGTGTCATGCGACTGCGGATCATCCTCAGCACCGAAGCGCAAAATCGGAAGTAAATAGTTTAAATAAGAGCGACCACGCCGCTGAAAATAGTGTCCGGTCATATCATAAACTGATATCTTGCAAACGAAAATAAGAAAAAAGTTAAATAAAACTAATAATTAACGTTTTCTAGCCAGTGTGTGAAATAACTGCTTCGCATCAAAGCGATCATGGCCCAAGCCCGGCTGAACAAAATGACTCTCCATAACGGAGCAAACATTCTTTAGGAATGCTTTTACGTCACGAGGAAACGCCGAATTTCTACTTAAACCAGAAAACAGAAGATTGATGGAAAGACTGCTGGAAAAAGACAAAATTATAACGAAGCCTGTGAAAAATGTCATAAAAAACAGGGCATCATCCATCCCAAAAAAATGAAGAGGACTTGCTAGAAACAGTATATGAAGTCGACAATATTAAACAGAGAGGCGACGGATCCAGTTGCACCAAGTCCATATTAGATTCACCAGAGATTATCGACGAAAAAGCAGCGCCCGTAATCGCAGCGATCGATTCACCGCACGAAGTCGACAATAAAGAAGGTTCCTCCAACAGGTATATCGAACCACAAGTTGTCGTCGATAATATAAATTCCGTCAAAATGGAGTCGCAGTTGGAAGTCAACACAAACGAAGAAGGAGGCCCCTCAGTCGATCAGCTGTTGGCAATAATACGAGAACAAAAACAGATGACCGAGAACATATCCGGGCAATTGAAACCAGCTCAAACGGTGAAATATGACACACCCAGAATCCCGTATACAGAAGAAGAAAAGGCAGAGGACGTGGAGAGTTGGAAGAAAACCTCCAATCGAAAAGCCAGACGAAATAATATATCAAAAAACCAGCAGCTCCGACTCCGTTCCCAGGAGACCAGGATGAGAGAACAGACGAAACCAAAGGCGGAAAACCCAGATCAAGGTATTTGGGAAACTACAAAGCGACGGACAAGCCTCCTCCGATCTGCGCATCCATGACACAGGTAAAAGTAATGCGTAAATGGCTAAATGCCATAGTTCCTAATGATAGCTATGAAATAAAAAACCTGTTAAATGATTAGATAGCAATCTATGTAGAATCTAGGGAAACATTCAAAAAAGTTCTAGATATTTTAAAGACCAATAATGTAAACAACGTAACTAGGGCACCAAAAGAAGGCAGAGTGCAATCATCATTACTTAAGGGAGTAAGTGGGGACATTGATGAGCTAGATTTAAAAAACGAATTAGACGAATTGAATTTGAAAAATGTTAAAATTATAAGCCTAAAAAAAATAAATACAAAAGATTTTTTTAAGGCAAAACAGGGGGGTCCGGCATTTCTCATAAAATTCTCGGAAAATAGCAAACTTGGAAATATTTTTAAAATCAAAAGACTCACGAATCAAATTGTAAAAAATAATCAAAACGAATCCCATTCAATGTAAAAACTGTCAGGGATACGGACATATTGCCAAGTACTGCAATAACGACTATAGATGTGTTAAGTGTCCTAAGAATCATAAGCCAGACGAATGCGAAATCCAGACAGAGGCAAAGATAGATATTAAAGATATTTACCGCCTGTCACGCGAGAGACCGGGGTTCCATTCCACGCCGGAGTAATTGTTTTTATTTTTGTTCAATATGTACATTTTGAGGTCCTTTCTCAGTCGTTATAATAAGTTTTTAGGGCCTTTAAAAAGTAACGTTTTTCTTTTCTTGCCTTTTTACGTATCGTGTATTATTTAACTTAAAATTTTCATGTCCGATTTTTTAAATTTTGTAAGCTAAACATTTTTTTGCTTGAATTTATAATAATATAATATAAATTTAACGCATAACTATTTTCAATTTTTACCTTTTCAAATTAAAAAAAAAATTTAATATAAATTCTCAATAATTTACATATTCAAAATCTAAACTTCGAACATATTTCAATTACACAATTTTAAATTATATACCGCTAAACTGCAAAATATATTTTTTTTACTTTTATGAATTATACAGTTTAAAAATTCGAAAATATGTAAATGCACGTGATTGGTTAACTCATGGATAGTGGCATTTCCAGTTCAAGTCCGCGCTGAGGCAGATTCTTTTTTTCTCTTAAAAAATTATTTGTCTGAAGAAGTCGTTTTAACAAATCAAAACTTGCATCGTTTATAAATGAAGGCTATCTTTTTCAATGCCCTAAATTGAAGAATGAATCAAAAAGTTTATGAATTTTCAACATTACATCATTTTAAGCAATTTAAAATCCGAAACAATAAAAATTGAAAGATTAATATTTTATATCGAACAAAACTTTAAATTAAAAGTTAAATTATTGTTATTTTGAGTCATTGCATAAGAATAATTTTTAAACTGTTATTAATACATCAAAAATTGTTAAAACATTGTCTAAAACTATATTTTTAACGAAAAAATCGCTTATATTTTCCCAGGTATCTTGAAAAAACTTCATTAATTTTTCAAAGTAAAAAATTATTTTCAACTTTTTAAGTAATATTAATAAAACTTTGTATTTATTCAAGACGTTTTAAAATGCTTGAAAAGGTTCTAGATTTTGTTTTAAATTTTCTGACATCTTTTCAATTTTTAAATTATTTTTTAAATTCTTTAAAACTTCTGAATATTTCTTCAACTTTTCCAATTTTTTCCAATGTTATAACTGCTTATTGTTATTTATTCATCAAAACATGCCTATGTTTTTTAACATTCTTAAATATTCTGCTGAAATTAAGTTTTCGAAATGAAAATATTATTTGAAATTTTCCCTAGGAATCTTGAGACAATTTTTGTACTATCTTACAACCTTTCAAAATCCTTAAAAGCTTTAAATTTTTATTTAAAAAAATTTAATTATTTCCTCAACTTACTCGCATTTTTTCTAAGCAGTTAAATATTAAAAAATTAAAATTGCGTTATTTAAAAATTTTATATTTCATACTGAAATAACATATTGTTTACTAATAATGTTTTTGAATTGAAGTAGTTCCATTTTTAGCATCAAAATCTGTAAATTGTTTAATTTTAGCAGATTTAGAATCGCCGTGCGAAATCATTCAATTATTGTTCAATTTGGAATAGACAAACTACAGTCCAAAATAAAAAATCATTATTTAATTTTTATTTACAGTTGATCAATTTAAGAATCTTTCCTGAAAATTTTCAAAATTTGAATTTATAACCAAAAACCCACGAATAAATTAATTAGTTTAATAAATTTTAATTCTGCATGTGGACTGAAAATAAATAAAAATAAAGTTAGGAATCCGTAAGAAATTATAATTTTTATCCTTGGATAGGGAGCTAGGATTTTTTGAAACAGAAAGCAAACTTTTAGGAAGAATGTCAAAATTCTAATTTAGAAGAAAGAAATTGAATATTTTGGGAAATGTTTTTAATTTTGATTTATAAAAATAAGATTATAATAAAAATCCCTGCTTCAAGTAAAAATTCATCAGATTGTGAAAAATCTTTCAAAATCAGAATTTATTGCAACTAACAAAATTTTGATTTCAAATAAAATTTTTTCAGAATTATTTATTAATAATTAATTTTTTGTCCACTTATTTTTCGTAGGACTCTCCATTCTTCTTTTAACCCTAAAAAATTGTAGTTAAACATCAACAATTTAAATTTTGAGCCGAATGAAAAAAAAATGTTAATATGGTTAGGAAATAAATCACTGTTTATCAGGTTTTTCCGGGTCGCCAAAAATGTTATCCTGTTATTTGAATTTTTAAATTCAAGCTATGGAAATGAATCAATTTTTAGTTTGCAGTATTCAGAGAAGAATTTTTAAATTGAGGAATCTAACATGGAATAGTTTTATAGAAAATTGAAAAAGACTTAATATTAAAACCTTCAAAATAAATATAATATTTTAAGGTTAAGCATTATAAATTTTACAATTTTCAAGAAATAGCTTAACAAATGTAACCAAATTTAATTTCGAAGCTTTCACAATTACGTAATCTCAAAATGAACAATATTTCAAACTGTCAATTTACTAAGTAAAAACCATCAAACTTTATTTCGAGAACAAAAATTGCAAGCAAGTGTTCGGAAAGTCGCTTAAGAAGAGGAAACTTAAGAGAACCCAAATTTTGATTATTTAAACGTAGGAGAGTTGCTTTTGACAGGAGAATAAACAAATCTTATTTTAATTATGGAATTGGCGAGACAGAGTCGTTTAACTGAACTGAGAAGAGAGTTGTTTTGACTTTTGCGAGACCGGTTAGATTTCGGAACAGTCGGTTCCCCGAATTATAATGTACACAATCTGTGCGCCTGGACTTTGTCACAAGATTCGTTAGAGTTAGAAGTCACGTAGCTAGCTTATTTCCAAGAGAAGTGGTATTACGCAATCGAAGAAGAATTAGTCATAAATAGAGTTGGGATATATGGAGCAAGCGTGCCCGGCAGTGTTTCCAGAACGTGGGATTTTTTGGCCCCTACCACTCTTCCCCACCACATTCAACCGCAGAGTATGCTCTGCTATATACGGCGTCGGCACGCCTCGTGTAGAGTCGTTTTCGTAGGACTCTCCATTCTTCTTTTAACCCTAAAAAATTGTAGTTAAACATCAACAATTTAAATTTTGAGCCAAGTGAAAAAAAAATGTTAATATGGTTAGGAAATAAATCACTGTTTATCAGGTTTTTCCGGGTCGCCAAAAATGTTATCCTGTTATTTGAATTTTTAAATTCAAGCTATGGAAATGAATCAATTTTTAGTTTGCAGTATTCAGAGAAGAATTTTTAAATTGAGGAATCTAACATGGAATAGTTTTATAGAAAATTGAAAAAGACTTAATATTAAAACCTTCAAAATAAATATAATATTTTAAGGTTAAGCATTATAAATTTTACAATTTTCAAGAAATAGCTTAACAAATGTAACCAAATTTAATTTCGAAGCTTTCACAATTACGTAATCTCAAAATGAACAATATTTCAAACTGTCAATTTACTAAGTAAAAACCATCAAACTTTATTTCGAGAACAAAAATTGCAAGCAAGTGTTCGGAAAGTCGCTTAAGAAGAGGAAACTTAAGAGAACCCAAATTTTGATTATTTAAACGTAGGAGAGTTGCTTTTGACAGGAGAATAAACAAATCTTATTTTAATTATGGAATTGGCGAGACAGAGTCGTTTAACTGAACTGAGAAGAGAGTTGTTTTGACTTTTGCGAGACCGGTTAGATTTCGGAACAGTCGGTTCCCCGAATTATAATGTACACAATCTGTGCGCCTGGACTTTGTCACAAGATTCGTTAGAGTTAGAAGTCACGTAGCTAGCTTATTTCCAAGAGAAGTGGTATTACGCAATCGAAGAAGAATTAGTCATAAATAGAGTTGGGATATATGGAGCAAGCGTGCCCGGCAGTGTTTCCAGAACGTGGGATTTTTTGGCCCCTACCACTCTTCCCCACCACATTCAACCGCAGAGTATGCTCTGCTATATACGGCGTCGGCACGCCTCGTGTAGAGTCGAAAATGCACGAGCACGAACCCGAGCCACCCCTCCACCCCTCCGTCCATCCCGACTTCACTATTCGTTTTCGGTGGCTAACATAGACGTACGAAATATAGAGCGCCAGTCTGTTTGATCCGCCGACGCTCCTGTTTAGAGAGAGAGAGAGAACGATTTTAGTAAGTACTTCTTTCTCTTTCTACTGGGGTCACGTGGGCTAGTGAGAGAAGAGCGTGCCAACAGTCGACTCGCGTACGTGATCCCAGTAGAAAGAGAAAGAATTACTCAGTAGAAAGAGAAAGAAGTACTCACTAAAATCGTTATGTCTCTCTCTCTCTCTCTCTCTCTAAATAGGAACGGGCGGTACATCAAAGCGCTGGCAGTCTATACTTTATACGTCTATGGTGGCTAACTGGCTATGAGGAGTTTTTAAATAAACTGAAGTTTGCATGGTGTGAAGAGAATGAAAGAAAGTTCATGCGAAAATTTTAAATGATTTTTTTGTAATGAATTCTAAGAGAAAATTCAGTAAAGGTTACATAACATTTTTTATTATTTCCTAAAATTGTTTCAAAGTATCTAAAACATTCTGAAGCAAAGTTTTGAAATTTAGCTATATTACGTAAGTTTAGAGAAATTAAGGAACATAAATTTTATTAACCATTCTGCCGTTTAAGAGATATTCAAAATTTTTAAAACGATTCGACAAGAATTCAAGCTTTTTTTAAGGTTTCACGATATTGAAAAAAAAATTTAAAGGCAATTTTTTAATTGTACAGAAAAAAAGAATTAGTTTTACAATCGTGTAAAATAAAAATTTTTTTGCTAGATTTGAAGAGATTCTAAAAAAATAACTTTGGAACAGTTTTAGAAACGTAGGATGAACTTTAGGTGCTTTAAAAGAATCTCGAAAGGTTTTAAGAGGACAAACAAAATTTTCATCAAATGCTTGGGATTTAGAAGATTATAAGGCAATCTTTTTAAAACTTGCATAATTTTTCAAAATTATGATAAAAATTTGAGGCAGTTAACAGTATTTTTATTATTTTAAAAAAGAAATTAATGTCCAATTTTTGTCAGCAAAATATTTCAATTCCCAACAAAATACATGAAATTTCAACCATTTTATACAAAAAGAAATGAAGTTTTACACAAAATAAATTTTCAACCAACAACAAACAAAATTTTCAAAAAACTTGTTAAATTTTTTAAGTTTAAAAACAAGTATTCAATATTTCAGCGAAATGGTTTAATTTCCAAAAAAAAAACATGAAATTACAACCATTTTATACAAAAAGAAATGAAGTTTGACCAAACTATGCATTTTCAACCCAGTAAATAAATTCTTAATTTAAACGTTTGAATTAAAAAAAAACACTTTTCTACAAAAAAAAACTTCACTGAAAAATGATCATTTTTGGGCAAAAAAAAACAAACAAAATTTTCAACAAAATTGTGAAATTTTTAAATAAATAATATTGCAACCAAAACTGATAGGTAAATTTTCAGCGCAAGAAAATATTTTTTCAACCAAAAAAATCGAATTTGGATCAAAAAAGTTAAATTAATTAACAAAAAAGGAATTTTCATTCAATAAAATTAATTTTCTATACAAAATATAAATTTTCAACCAAAATAGATAATTTTTAAAATAAATATTTAACAAAAAATGCAATAGCAAATTTTCAGATGAAAATTGAATTTTCTGCAAAATAATTTAATTTTCCATGACAGAAATGAATTTTCAACTGAAAAAAATATATTTTTAGGTTTTTGTATAATTTGACAGGCATAGTATTTTTTATACTATTTTACTAACTAATGGAGATATTTTTATAATTGGATTTCTGAAGTTTTTAGAGATTCCGAATACTATAAATAGCCGTACATAGAATTTTTAAATCTTAAAAAAATAGTCTATAAAAATTAAATTGTAGAGAATATTTAAAAAGATTTTCAAATTTATTAGAAACGAATTAGGAGAATTTTAAGGAAATTTTTTCAATTTGGCAGGATTTAAAAAAATTTTACAGAATAAATTAGAATAATTTCGAAGGCTGTTTAGAGGTTCTGAAAAAAATGTTAAATAATTAAAAATTTGAAAAAATATCAAACAACAGGTAAATGTTTCAAGATTGTAAAATAAAATTTTAAAGCATTTTTAGTATTTTTAAACTATTTAAAATAAAAATAACTTTTAACTTAAAAACTGTTCAGCTTAGAGAAAAAATTTAATCATTCTATTTTTAAAATTTATATGTTTAATTTGGCTGTGTAAATTATTGAGTGTTTAAATACACCATTTGGAAATTAAAAACACTTTTAAACTTCAGTTTTCCTTTCAGGAATGTGTTTCACTTTCAGTATGCTTTCATTTGATTAGCTACCTTTCTGCAAATTATTTTCCTTTGCACTCTATGATGGAAACAACATTTTTCCAAACTGATTAATTTAGAATCATTAGGCCCTCAACATCCCAAAACTGTTCGAGTGGTACATGGAGATGGTCTCCTCTTCAGAAGTTTCAAATGTTATTTCGATCATTGTGGAGGAGGTTGTTTGAGTATGGTTGTCATGTCTGATCTATTTCTAGTTATGATGAGTTTTTTTAAAAACTAAAGAAACTTTATAATAAATATCTAAGAGTTATCTTGGGGTGATGAATTAAATCTAGTTCATTCTATTGAATAAAAGTTGTACTTTATAACTAATAACCTAACTCTGCATAATTTAAGCAAGAATTTATTTTTACTGAAATCTTATTATGAACTTAAGGGAAATAAGGACAGAGGTCTTAACTTAACTACTCCGTTACAATACCATACTCCCTATTCTTCTGGATTCTTTCAACCTTTAATTGGTCTGCGACCAATCAGGTATTTCAAAATTCATTAAGTGCCACCGTTTAAATGCAAATAGAGAATGTTAGACTGTTCAAATTGCATCCTATTGGTTAAAGTTTTTATATAAGTTTCCTGAGCATATTATATGTTAAAAATAGGATAGAACGAGAGAGCAATAATATCATCTTTTGTTTCTCTAGAAAATTTAGTTAGCTGCGAATTTAAAAAAAATATTGATGCACTTAGAATATGCATTTTATTTCTAGAGATTTAAAAATTATTTAAAGTTAAATTTATCACTCTTTTAGATACGTATTTATATTGTGAAATTAATTGATTTGTGTCACGGGAGAAATTCCTGAGACTCTTCGATGCAAATAATATATATTAAATTTTGTCGCACATTGATACGTTTCCCGGAGGAGGGGAGGAAGATCAAGGAAGACGAAAGGTTTTGGTGGCATTAGGTTTTCAATGGAAAACATGGGCGATCGAGAGAGAAGTTTGATGCTTGCGGGTGATCGACTGGAGAGTTTGGTGCCTTTGGGCGACTGAGATGAGATGTACTTGGTATCTTGAAGTAACCTATGCGAGTTAGAGTCGAAGCCCAGGAGTAACCAAATAATTTAGAATTCGGTGCCTCCAGGGAATCAAGAAAATACGGATTCGAAGCCTCCAGTGAACCAAGGAAAAACGAATTTAGTGCATCCTAGCAGTCGAGAAGATTCGGAACCGGTGCCCATGCGGGGCAAAGAAAACTTTTTTTCGGTAGTTCCAGGCAGCCAAGGAGCTAACGATTGCGGAGTCTTATCCTCCGTAGGACAGAGTCGAATGAGTTTTAGTGTCTCATGTGAACAAAATGAAACTGGAGTCGGCGCCTAAGGGCAGCCGACGAGTACAGATGTCAGCGTCTTTTGGGAAGTGAAAGGTAGTAGCTTCTATATCTTCTGGTAGTTGAGAGAGCCTGAGTTTTCACCACCCAGTAGCTGACAAGTCAACAATTTAGTTCCTCCTGGAATCCAAACCGAGTCGGAGTCGGTGTCTTTGGGAAGTCTACAAGTGATAAAGTCGGTGCCACGGGAAATCGAGAGGTAGTAGTTTTAAATCCTCCAATGGCCATTCGGAGTAGTTGCCTCCAGGCATCCGACGTCTATGAAAGTGGTTGCCTCCTTGCAACCGAGAATAGTCGGAGTGGGTGACTCCAGGCAGCAGATGAAGTATAATTTCTGTTACTTCTAGCAGCCAAAACGATGTTGGAAAGGACACTGAAAGGAAGGGCCGAAAGGAACTTGACATGGCACCCCTCTATTCCGACGACAGAAACTTGTATTTCTCCAGTTGAACCCTATGCTTTTCAGAGGCCATAAAGTACTTTCCGTCAGGGTAGCCAATGCGCGAATTACTGGATTTGGCTGACAGTCTATTTGGAGAGAAAGGAGCTTGGCATCGGCATAGGCTAATCGCGCTTCAAGTTCCTGTCCGCCACCAGGAGTTTTCCTTTCTAAACACTTTCCGGCTAGCTGGAGGCACTAAATTCCATACTCGTGGATGCCCGGAGGCACCAAAACTACCTTCTCGCCTGCCAGGAGTCACGGAATCTGTCTTACTTGGATTCCCTGAAAGCACTGGCTTCCACAATTGTCGATTGAATCTGAGCTCCAACTTCCACTCTCCTCAACTACTTGACGGTATCAAACCTGTCTGCCCTCGGTCACCCGGAGGCACCGAATTTTTCTCCCGTCGGTGACATAGAACTGTCTTTTTGAACAAGGGTGCACCAAATTTATTTCTTATTAAGTCACACAGAGGAAGACATTTTATACCTAGAAGGTACACGCATAAGTCAAGGAAAATCAGAGCCGCTGTCTCCAGGTGACCGAGAAGAATCGGAGTCGGTGCCTCCAGACAGCCGACGAGTATGAAATCCATGCCTTCATTGAAACGGTGCCTCTAAGCGCTCAACGAGGTTTGCAGTCGGTTTCTCCGTAGAACTGAGAGTGAGTAGTTTTCGGGTCTTTGGGCAGCATACAAGATTCGTAGTTGGCGCCTCCAAGCAGTCCTGAAAAGGACTGAAGGCTGCTCATAAAAGACCAGTTATGATAAAGGCATTATTTATTAAAAAAACCCGAAAATCTTCGTTCACCTTGCAGAAACCTCAATTAGAACAAAAAGACGTAAAAAAACTTAAAAAACTTGTGTAAGCTATTTCAATCTTTAATTATGGTTTTCAGGATACGGCCAAAGTATGTCAACTATATACTTATCAGTGGTAAAAATTTAATCATATTCTAAAATTAATTGTTAATTATCTATGTTTAATATAAAAGCTAATAGTTTTTTTCGATAGCTTTCAGGCAATAAATATTTTGGTTGCAAAAGTTATCTTTTAAACCTAGTAGAGTAATGCATAAACGACTATTACTACCAAGAAACAAACAAATATCACAACGTTTTATAGCACGTTGTCGAACGAGATTTAAGAACAAGAAATAAATGAAAAACGCAGGAGATACTTCCCATAATTATAAGATCGCAATAAGTATTAAGAGGGTTCAAGTTGTATTCTCAACCAAACGAAATAACGTACAGAAGAGAATGATGACAAAGAAAAAAATCAAACTCGCATCGTGGATTGGCGCTCGCATGAGAATAAAAAGGGGGAAAAAACTTTAGGTTAACATAATCAGACAACAAGAGAACGGAAATTGCGAAAAAGGAATAACTGAAGAAAGCAAAGCAGACTAACGCATAAACAAATACTAATAATAACCAAAAAACGAGGACCCCAAAGTATGATGGCAAATTGCCTACAGAGAATTAAGAAAAAGGAGTAAGCGAAGCTCGCATCGCAGATGGGCACGCATAAGAGAATTAAAAACAGGAAATAATTGCAGACCACACAATGGTACGGCAAATAAACGAAATTTACAGACAAAAAAATGAAGATCGTATAGCGGAGTAACGTATACACAACTATTGCTAACAAGAAACAAACGAATATCGTCAATTTGAGTAGAAAACTTTTTGAAGAAAATTATGAAAAGAACCAAATGAAGATCGCAAGAGGCATTTTTGATAATAATAAGTTCACAATAAGTAGTGGGATCTTGAATGTTTTATTTCGATTTAAATAATACAGCCCATGAATGAGAATCGTAAACATACGAAAATAAGGTTTGCACCGTAGAAGGCCACATAAACGAAAATAAAAATTAGGAAACAAATGAAGGCTTTACGGCTATTACTTGATTTCTGTTTGTTAGGATCTTTTTTTAAAACACTTTTAATAAGATTTGTCAGATTCTGTTTTCGCTGGATATTAAACAACGATTGAGTTACTTTTATAATTGAGTTACTTTTCTCATTAATTTTCTTTATTAGAATAAAATTTTTTGTTCTCCGATTTTGGGTCTGTATAGTTTTGGGCAAGCACGTAAACATTTTCTTTCTAGCGCTCTAAGTTTCTTGATCACCGATCTCATTTTCTGTATAAATGATCGATTCATTATTTTTCAAATTTCTTATCGCATACTTATTATATGCTAAGCTATTTTCAACTCAGCCCTGAAATATTTTTAGGTTAAGTCCGTTAACATATAATAGCGGTATTTTTCCTCACCCCCTGTTACCTTTGTTGGTTGCTCTTTGCTTGCCTTGTCGCGGCTGTCGTCCCTCTCGGCGTCTCCAGCGTCTTCCCTCTTACTTGTCTCGGATGTGGAACTTGTGATGTTCGTCTACTTTCGTTTATGCCTTCCAAGCACCATTTTGAATCCATCTCGTTCCTCCGTCGTCTCCAATATCTGCTTTTCAAATGTTTTGTGTCATCATGGCACGTTTGGTGTTAACAATTTCTGTTGCAGGTCTTGAATCACTCTCTCCTGGTCCTCAAGTTTTTGTATGACTTTGTCGAATGCTGCTTTCTTCTCTGGTGCTATCTTGTTGTCTGGCTGCGGCATTTCGGTCGACGCCTGGTCTGGTTTGGGGTTTTCGATGGCGCTTCGAGCGCTGTTTGGTTTTCGCGGTCGATTTTTAGCTATCGACACTCTCTTTGTCTCCTCCCCTTTGTCTACGTTCACTTCCACCATCAGCGTAGAGGTACTTTTCTTTGAAGGTTTCGTTTTTATTTGATCTTATTGTAGAAGCCGTTTAACAGTCTTCTTTCTTCTAGTTTAATCTGTCAATCGGAATTTTCACGAGCTTTTAAGGCATTAATTAAGAATCTTTGCACCGTAATTGGAGAATCATTTTTTCCATTCGGGCATAGGCTGCTTGAGAGCGAGCTATTTCGCTTGCTTATCGCGGGTTTCTCACAAGCCATTTTTCGTCGAACAAGCATTGAATATTACCACAAACGCCGCCATGATGGCTCCGGCACGATACAGTTATTTCAGAAACTGATTAGGTTTCGATATTTCACTGTATTTCATGCAGTTTATATAACTTCTGTATCAAGGTATGAGGTTATTTTTTAGCCGGTCACTATTTTTGGCGACAGCGTCGCGTTTTATTTTTAAAAATTGGTTCTGTTTTGCGCTTTGGTGCTGAGAACGATACGCAGTCGCACGATACCTAAAGCGCCATTGGCGAGCATACTAACCTCTTTGCTACCGAAGGTTATATAATCGAGGACCATATTGTATAGATCATTTCAGCTTTTTAGCGTTATTAAATAATTATCAATAAATCTCATAGTGAAAATATGATTAATTACATTAAATATATACATTTTTTGAGAAATAAAAACAAAAAAGGCATATAATGACATTAACATCTATTATGCGGTTTAATGAAAGAAGAAAATCGTTTGCTTCAGTTGCATTTTCTAATATATATTTTTTTGCTTTTCTTTTTAATCAAGAAATTGCCGCAATCAGCACATTTGAGCTTTATTTTTGGTTGAAACATTTTTTAATAAAAGATTTAGGTATTTTAAAGCCCAAGCATGTAGTATTATTATTACTACTGACAGATGATAATCTAGTTTTGTTCGAAGCAAGTGAATAACGAATACAGAAAGTTAGTATCGTGACAGGCAGCAAAATGCTATGATAATATTTGACAGTTTCTTTGAAACAAGTGAATTACGGTATCAAAAAGTTAGTGTACTGACAATCATTAAGATGTGGCAAAAACATTTAACAGTCAGATGGAAACAAGTGAATAACGGACTCTGAAAGTTAGTGTGCCGCGAGCTGTAAGATGATATGAAAACATTTGACAATCATCTAAAAACAAGTGAATATTGGATCCATAAAGTTGTATCGTGGCAGACATCAAGATGCCATGATTATATTTGATGACAATAAGAGCATTTTTTCAACAACAAAAAAACTAGAGGTGTATCTCTGAAATATAACCTCAAAAAATGTTAAAAAGATTTTAAACTTTTTGTTTGCCTTTATAGTTTGATTTAAAAATTTCATAATTTGCTTTCTAATTAGTCTTACGGGTGACTATAACATATATTTCGATCATCAAAACCGGATGAGTAGTTTTCGAGAAAAATTACTTTTTTGATTTTACTTTCCTTGTGCATAACTCCCCTAAAAATCAAATTTTTAAGTTATCCTTTGGAAAATTTTGTTTGACATCCATGCCCATTTATAGTAGTGATATGAACTTGATACGTGCGGGGGCAACTTTTGCATGCGTACCCCTCTAGGCCCTTTCATATTATCTTTGATTACAATATCCCCCCCCCCCCCATTATTTATTCTGTCATCTCTAGTGACTGTATAATTTTCAAATTGGATCCTGTGTTTATAGTTTAGTTTCGTTTCACATACCAGTGCGATATCTAGTTTTTCCTTATTTAGTAGGTCGATTAGGTCGTCCCTCCTCTGCATCTTGATCAAAGAGTTAGCATTTATTGCTATAATTCTTAGCTCCCTATTAGGTCTCATGACCCCTCTCCCGTTTCCCTTTTTCTTATGGCCCCTAAAGCTACCTGTCATCATGATATTATTTGTTTGTATAACTTATCTATTCTCTCTGCGTTCTTGCCCATATCTACACGCAGTTATGAGCGCAAACGCTGATGTTTTTCTTCTATGGAACTAAACAGTTCTGTTTTAAAATTTTCAAATACTTGGTTACGGAGTTCTGAAGACCAGGGGCTACTACTTTCTTGGGGGCGAGGAGATGGCCCTGGGTCAGGACCCCGTGGGTTCATGACAGCCACATATGACGTTCCCGGTTTGGTTCACCCTTCCAATTTCATCGCCTTTTCTACCCTCGTGAACCCAACCCTGGCCATCTTCTCGCTTACCTGATGGATCATTTTCTGCATAAATGATCGATTCATTATTTTTAAAATTTCTTATCGCATACTTACTTGATTTTAAGGTATTTTGAACCCAGCCTGGAAACATTTTTAGGTTAAGTCAGTTGACAAATAATGGCGGTATTTTTCTGTTCCCTCCTTTGTTGGTTACTCTTTGCTTGCCTTGTCGCTGCTGTCGTCCCTCTCGGTATCTCCAGCTTCTTCCCTCTCGCATGTTTCGGATGTGGAATTTGTGTTATTTGTCGTCTGCTTTCGTTTGTGCCTCCCAAGCACCCTTTTGAATCCCTCTGGTTCCTCCGCCGTCTCCGAAATCAGCTTCTCGAATGCGTTGTGGCATGTCACGTTTGGTGTTGTTAATTTTTCTTTCAGGTCTTGCAGCATTCTCTCCGGTTCCTCCAGCTTTGGAATGAGTTTGTCGAATGCCGTTTTCTCCTCTGGTGACACATTGTCCTCTCTATTTAGGCCATTTAGGATGCCTTTGCCCGTCCCTGCATTTTCGATGTTAATTGCCGGTAGCGCCGGCGAGTTTGGGTTAGATATTTCGCCTTCTGAGGAAGATGGCGACTGCTGCAGCCTTTTTCGCTTGTTCAGAAGCGGTTTCGGTGTGTGGCTCATCTCTCCATGGCTTGGTCCGCCATTTTAGGAATATACATTTCGGTGCACATTGCACAAACACGCAAAAATTTTATTTTTTTTTAATCTTTTCACAGGTCACTGCATCACGTATTTTGTAGTTGATAGATACGCGAACCGAGTCACGGCTTTTTCGACGGGGTCTCAGGCTACTTAGCACTTTGCCTTTTGATCGGCATGCGAGATTTTGGTTTATGCGCAAAACCGATCGCTTTGTTTGTCGCGATTAAACTCCGTTTGCAGTACTCGACGTTTTTTGGCAGATAAT
The DNA here is from genome assembly GCA_010014905.2 of Druon quercuslanigerum. NCBI lineage: Eukaryota > Metazoa > Arthropoda > Insecta > Hymenoptera > Cynipidae > Druon > Druon quercuslanigerum. Next base: position 21,218 of record JAAAKG020179908.1, read on the forward strand.
GAATCACGCACAGCACCGTATTTCATATTTCGGGCGCGTTGAATCTGAATTACAGATGCGTAGCAGAGATGGTCCGCTACAGTGAGCGTGTCTACCCTCCACGGCGGCTTCGGGGATACTGGCGGGGATACTTACCACTATACTACCGAAGATTATATAATAAAGGAGCATATTATATACATTTCGGCGTTTTTGTGTTATTAATTAACTATCAATGAAATCTTATAATGAAAATTGGGTTAATTACATTAAATGTATGAGTATTCTGGGAAAAATAAACAAAAAAGAGATAAGGATCTCAAAATGTACAATTGGAACAAAAATAAAAAAAATCTTTTCGGCGGGGAATCGAACCCCGGTCTCCAGCCGCTCTCACTATATATCGGTTTAGGTCTATGTGTCCCTAAATGGGCTCTCGTAGACATATCTTATTTTTTGTGTTTTAAAATCTATATACATTTTTTGTGCTGATCCCTAATTTTTAGGTATTAAATTAGATCTGTGTGTATAAATTATTTGTCGTAGAAGCCTGCCGCGATTATGGCTAGGAAAACTACAATCATCGCTCTTAAAAAGAAAGGAATTTTTGATATGCTTATATTAGGCGCTTAATTTTCTTTTTTATCTAGGTTGGGGCGACGCTGCCAGAAGAATATCGTCTAGATGGTCGCTTGCGTAACTTTTATCTAGCCACCAGTATTTTTTTATATTTTTTCTATCATTATTTTTCGCGTCTCTATTTGGTAGGCTCATTGAGAATCTTATGGGTACACATGCAAATAATTCGTACTCGACTTTTTGAGATAAGTCTAAATTAATTTCTACCGCTCTGTGGTCGCTGTCGTACGTATGCGTTCTCATTTTATTATTTTTTAGGCCTTTGATTTTTAACCCTTGATCTAATATGCATAAATCTAAGTACGAATTACCTCTTGGGAAGGAAGGTTCAGCTGGTTCAATCAGCTTTGCTTGAAAAAGAAAATCATTGTTTTCAATCCATTTTTTAGGTATGGTCCGGGTGTTACGCACTTAGATCTGCCATAAAAATATATTGATTTTCTGATTTGTATAAACGAAGCTCATAGAAAAGAGCATTCATGTCCCCTGTGAAATCGCCCCTCGTTTTGCCCGCTGCATACCCACTTATTATGAAGAGATTGTTACTATTTTTTAGTGAAATTTTTATTACGGTTGTTTCTAAGATGATAAAATTTGCGTTATCGTGACTTTCTATTATTTGAAATTGAAGACTATCTTTTATTATTATCGCCGTCCCTCGTCCCCCTCTATTATTGGATCTATCATTTCTAATTATTTTGTAATTTTCTATATGGAATTTGTGCTTCATGTTCAGCTTTGTTTCCCCTACCAAGACAACATCAGGACTCTTACTTTTAATAAATAATAATAAGTCCTGTCGACGTTGTATTTAACTAGCGAATTCGCGTTTACTGATATTATTTTTAAATCTAGTATTTTCCTTCTGGGTGCGTCATTACTAACATTTAAATTATGGGTGTATTCTACAGAATAAAACATCTTCCAAACCTAGTTGTTTGTATACTACCATTAATTTGCTAGCCTGTATCGCTATGAAAAGTTGCAACTCTTCAGTTTGCTTTGCTATCATTGATAAAATGTCCCTTCTGAACGAATCGAACATCTCGTTCAGGTTTGCCGTTCCGCTCGTTGGTTCTAACGATGTACCTGTTTCCGGTTGGTGTTTATACCCTTGAAGTACCTTTGAAAATAAACTATTTGCCGATACTCGGCTATTTTTTATTTGGATATTTGCTTTAGCTAACCTATTTTCACGAGTCGCGTCCCGTTTTTCATCTAATTTCTTTTTTAGCGCGACGAGCCTTGCACATCTCTTGTATGATGCTGGGTGCCCGTTTTGTTTGCAGTTTGTGCAGTAAATTTCGTTCAAATCTAATTTGGCTTCTGCCTGAATTTTACAATCGCCTGGTTTATGAATGATAGGACACTTCACGCACCTGTAATTGTTATTACAGTATTTAGCTATATGACCGAACTCCTGACAATTTTTACATTGGATGGGATTCGTTTTTATTATTTTTTCCCATCTGACAACTTGATTTGCCAATCTCCTAATTTTAAAGACATTGCCTATTTTGCTTTTCCCTGAAAATTTTACTAAAAAAGCCGGACCCCCCTGTTTTGCTTTTAAAAAATCTCTTGTGTCGATTTTTTTTAAACTTAAGATTTCAACATTTTCTATTTGCAATTCATCTATCTCGCTTTATAGATCTATCTCTTCAAAATCTCCACCTACCTCCATCAGCAATAACGATTGCACCCTGTCTTCTTTTGGAGCACGTGTTACATTGCTTATTTTCTTATCTTTTAATATGTCTAACACTTTTTCAAAGTATCCCTAGACTCTACATAAATAGCTACCTTATTATTTAAAAGATTTGTAATTTGAAAACCGTCTTTAGGAATTTTGGCATTTAGCCAGTCACACAGTAATTTTACCTGTGAAGTCAAAGCGTAGATTGGAGGTAGTCTGTCCTTTGCTTTGAAGTTCCCCTGATATCTCGATCTAGGCTTTCCGTCTTTGTTTTTCTCTGCCTCCTTATCCTGCCCTTCTGGATTAGGTAGTGATACTGCCTTTTTCCTTGGTTGGATCGTCTTGCTGGATTTTTTATTTGTAACTTCCATCCATTGTTCAGTCTCATCTGCCATGTCTTCTTTTTCTATACACAGGGTATCGCTGTTTCTGTCTGCTATCGGTTGCGCTGGTTTTAATTGTCGAGTTAGATTCTCGATCAGTTGTTTTTGCTGTTTTATTACATCCATCAGCTGCTCGATTGACGGGCTTCCTTCGTTGCGTGAGCGGACTTCAGGGTGCTTATACATGTTTTCCAAATTTTTTTATCGACGAAAACTATTGTTTCGCTGTGGGTGCTGGCGAAACCTTTTGTATCGACTAAACCTTTTTTACTGTTGCCGTCGAGCTTTGAATCGATCGTCAGGATGGCGGGCTTTTCTTTACCGTCGGTAATGTCGGATGCGTCTAATGTGTCTAGTTTCGATTTGGCAATCCTGTCTCCAACGTCTTTTGCGTTGGTACTGTCGATTTCATGTATCGTCTGTAGTATGTCCTCTGAACTGACTTGTGGAAGCAATGTTCGGTTTTTTCTGATTTTTTTGACAGGTTGAGTTTTTATTTTATCCTTTTGAAAAAGCTTTTTTATTAGTCTTCTGTCTTCTAGATTAATCTGGAGATTGGTCTTTCCCTGCGCCATTACCGCATTCATAAGGAATGTTTGCTCCGTTATTGGAAAATCATTTTTTCCATTTGGGCTTGGACTGCTGGAGTGCGCACGTTTTCTTTTGCTGATCGGTGGTGTTTCACAGACCATTTTTTATTGAACCGACACTGTACACTAGCAACAACGCCGCCATGATGGCTCTAGCGTGTTGCACGTAGTTCACACACAGATTCTCCTTTGCTCTAATAAACTATTTTAAGCACTTTTTATAAGTTCTTTACACAACTATGCGGGTATTCTTCGTTCAGACACTAATTTTTGCCGATAGAGCCACTTTTTATTGAATAATTATCTTCCGATTTGCGCTTTGTTGCGGAGCAAAGCGCGGGGATACTTACCACTATACTACCGAAGATTATACAATAGAGGAGCATATTCTATAGATCATTTCGACTTTTTTGCGTTATAATTAACTATCAATGCAATTTTTTAATGATGATTGGATTAATTACAATAAATATATAAACTTTCTAAGGAAAATAAACAGAAAAGAGATAAGGATCTCAAAGTGTAAATTTAGAACAAAAATAAAAAAAAATCTCTCCGGCGGGGAATCGAACCCCGGTCTCCCGCGTGACAGGCGGGGATACTTACCACTATACTACCGAAGATTGTATAATAGAGGAGCATATTCTATAGATCATTTTGGCTTTTTTATGTTAATTATTAACTATCAATAAATCTTATAATGAAAATAGGATTGATTACATTAAATATATAAATTTTCAATACAAAAAAATAAAAAAACAGATAAGGATCTCAAATCTCCCGAGTGACAGGCGGGGATACTTATTTTTTATTTATTAAAAAAAATTTTTTTTATCACGTTGTTTATTTTACAAAATATTTACAAGTATGTACAGTTAAACGGTCTAAAAAACAATTTGAAAACCCGTGACGCTTTTTTATCATTAATTCTGAATGATTCACATTTAGTTTAGGTAGGAACAGCGTCATCTTTCGAGCCTCTTTACAATAGAAAAACTTAAAAACTATTGATTACAGGTTTCTTCATGTGGCTTGATATGTGGTTTGCTTGTACATTTTTCTTGTCATATTTAACAATTTTAAACAATGACTTTTAGACTTAGGTGAGTTTATACATTTCATAAGAATAGAGACCTGAAAAATACTTATACGGTTTATTTACTGTATCTAAGCATGATGATTTTATTGCTTGTACCTTTTGTTTCTTTGACGCTTAAATAAGTTGCGCATTTGTCGACTTACATAACTTATATCAATATTGAAATTAGAACACAAAATATATTCGTGTGACCGTTACTCTTTGCGGGTTAAAGTTAGATTTCGTTGTAAATTTTTTCTTATTACTATTTTTGTATTATCATTTGCGTTAATTACCAGTTTGTATACGATAGCGGGATTATATCTTTATTAAAATAGATCCACGACACCTATTTGTCGGGGTTTTTTTGTCCTATTAAATGCGTTTTTTAATTCGTCGTACATGTTTATTTATATTTTATAATACCTTGTACTCGATGAGACTTATAGGTTTAGTAAATTTTTCTATTATTTAGAAAGTAGGGCCCTCCGACTTACTCGTACAGGTCTCTTGCTGTGGCTCAATTTTACATT
>JAAAKG020179919.1:0-26114 GCA_010014905.2 Druon quercuslanigerum
GAAAAATCCAACTCTCTAACCAAAAGTGTCTTCGACACGTTGGACTATAACCATCTTAAGCCTGTGACAACATTTTTTTTTTTTAATAATAATAATAAACATACTGATATCCGTTTCAAAATTTCAATCCTCACAGATTTTTTTCAGTTTCTAGAACGATGTTCACGTCACCAATTTTCAGCAAGTAATGAAATTGACCAAATTTAGTTAAGGTGAAACTGGTCTACCAAAATGGTTCGAAGAAGGCGGGAAGTAATTTGGAGATTGGAAAACCAATTAAAACCAAGCAAGAACTGCAAAATTTTGAGTTCCCGGCGTAATCTCTTTCTATAATCCTATAACAATTAGATCATTAAGGTATCCATCCAGCCTGAGCCAGGAGATGTGTGGGCACTGTTATTAAGGGTGTGGAGCATAAAGAGGAATAAACATTGACGGTCCAACTTTTTTAGACACATCCATGTACAAACGAAATGAGAATTTCTATTTTGGAAAAATTTAAATGAACCTATGAATTTAGTTATTCGATTTCAGAAGGGGGCAAATCAATACTTTGCCCCTCCCTGGTCGATTTCTGGGGAGGGGGGCATTGCCCTTTGTGCCCCCTAGGGCTGCGCCGTCTCTGGGCAATGCCTCCCTCAGAAAACGCTCAGGGAGAGCTAAAGTATTATTTTGCGTCCTTCTGAAATCAAATGATTACATTCATTAGATCTTTAGAATTTTTCTAAAAATCTACATAAATCTTTGTGAAATAATTGTTATCTTTGTGAAATCTTCCTAATATATTCGAAATCTTTATAATCTTTGTATAATCTTTGAAATCTTTGGGAAATCACTGAAATCTTTGTCGAATATTTGAAATTTTTGGAAATACATATTTTTGAGACTGTTGAAATCTTTGAGAAATCATTGAAATTTATGAAATCCGAAATTTGGATGAATTATTTGAAATCTTTGGAAAATCATTAACAAATCCTTCATCATTAACAATCCTTATAAAATATTTATAATTTTTTTTAAATCTTTGTTATATTTTTTTAAATGTTTAAATCTTTAGGAAATCATTTAAGGTTTTGTGAAAGCTTCTTAAACTATTCGAAATCTTCGCGAAATATTTGAAATCTTTGTGAAAACTTTAGAAAATCATTGAAATCTTTTTGAAATATTAAAAATATTTAAAAATATTTGTGCGATTGTTGAAATCTTTGCATAATGTTTGAAATGTTTGGAAAATCATTGAAATCTTTGCGAAATATTTGAAATATTTTTTTAATATTTGTTAATATTTGTAAAAATTATTGAAATCTTTGGAAAATCTTTAGGAAATCATTCCTGTCTTTGTGAAATCTTTTAAATCTAGGCAAAATCTTTACGAAATATTTGAAACCTTTGATATTTTTGGGAAATCATTAACATCTTTCTGAAATCTTTGGAAATGCTTGCGAGGAAGTTTTGGAAATTTTGGAAATATTTGGTAAGATTTGTGAGATTATTTAAATCTGTGTCAAATATTTTAAATCTATCCCAAATCATTGTTAAATATTCGAAATCTTTGATATCTTTAGGAAATCATTGCTGTCGTTTCAAAATCTTTATGAAATTTTGAAATATTCTGTAGAATTTTTGAAATTTTTGGTACATTATTGCGAAATTATTGAAATCTTTGTACAATATTTAAAATATATATCGGAAATTTTTATGAAATAATCAAAGTCTTTGTGAAATATTTTAATTCTATCCGAAATCTTTGTGAAATATTTTAAATCTTTAAAAAATAATTGAAATCTTTTTAAAATCTTTCTGAAGGCTTCAGAAATCTGCGAAATATTAAAAATATTTGTTTATTATTTGTTAATATTTGTGAAATAATTGAAATGTTGAGTAACATTTGAGAAATTACTGAAATCTTTGGCAATATGAATTTTGTACCTTTATTAATTATTATTTACTATTTATCGTTTATTCATTATTATTTATGTACAATTTGCATTTAGTATAATATTATTACACTATTTAATTATTGTGCCTTTCAAAATTATAAGTATTCTCGTGCCCCCACCTAGAGAAAAGAGGCTGCGCCGCTTCTGGGGGTTGGGCTAAAATGGTATAAGATTGGGGCAGAAAAAAATCACAATCTCTACTCATTGATATTATAGCAATTTCGTTCTGTAATTTCATTATTAATTTTTCATTACTATTAAAAATTAAAAGTGGACTTTAATTTTTTAGGGTGCTTCTTTGGTGCCTGGAGGTGGAAATATTGCAATTCGAAATGCGAGCAACAACCTATCTGCCAAAATCTCTCATGAATTTCAAAAAACTTATCAAGGTAATCAATGCAGAAATCATCTCCCTCATCATTTAGTTGGGCTTATGTATCAATTAGATTTGTCAGTACTTTTCTTACTGAGAAAGTTTACGTTAAAACATAAATATCCTTCTTTGTCATTAGAGTTTGGAAATTCTAAAATTGATCAATTTAATCATATTGTTCTTTGTTATGAAGAAAAGTCTATTTGCATACAAATTGAAAATGTAGAAAAACGTTATATAGAAGATATTAGTTATGATAGATTATTTAATAAAGGAAACCGACATTTTTATATAAACAATTACTTTAATAGTTTTGTTCAGCATCTATTCTCTAAAACAGAAAGTTCATCGAATACTATAGAATATCTGATTATCTGTACTGATTCATGTTTGGATTTGACAGAAGAAATGACATTAAAACAAGGCCGATCTAAAAAATTGTATCCTTTCAAATTTGATAACTTAGTGACATGTGACGTTTTAAAAGACTTTTTGTTTACAAATGATAATAGAAAAAAACAATGCTTTTATCAATTTTCAAAAAACGAACCTTCAACAGAGGAGTTTTTAAAACATTTACAATTTTCGTCTGGTATGCAAAAAGTGATAACCGAAAGACACTTGTCTCAGAAATTTGAAAAAGAAGTAAAAGAAACTTTTTTTGATAAATTAGTATTTGCAGTAAATCAGCCTACTAGACAAGAACTGAATAGCATCATTAAAAATGAAATAAAAAATAGTAAATTTCAATATGATTATGGAGAATTACAAGAAAGAGTACTACATGACATGACATCTCTAGAAAAGGATAAAAAGCATGGCAAATCATTTGATTCTATGTCTGGAATTAGGTATGAATTCAATTTGTTAATGCTTTTTTTGCATGATCTTTTTTTGCATAAACACATGCATTCCATAAATTTTGAAGGAAGTAGAGACGGTATTTCTAATGAGATTACTATCGATTACAGAGGTAGAATTACTTGCGTAAAGGCTATTACGACAAATAGTAAAATTGGCTATAGCCACTTATTTCCCTATGTACAAACTAAGGAGAAGAATACGTTTTCTCTGAATAAGCATTTTACTCTTTTTAATAAAAATTTGGAAAAGGATATAAGATATTTTATTATCTATACTAATGCAGACCTAGATCTTACCGAAGAAAATAAATTAAAACAAGGCCGCTCTAAAGATTTTTATCCTTTAAAATTTTGTAGTATCGATATTCGAAAGAAAAAGTACAAAATTTTAAGAAATTGCTCGTGTATAAATGAGATCGGTCTTTATCAATTTGCACATGAAGAAACAAGAGAGAAGCTCTTAACTCTGTTAAAGCTTCCACCTTTATTACAAAGAGAGAGTGAAAAGGAAATAAAGGAAAAGTTTTTAGATAAGCTAATATTTGCGATTAGCCAACCTGACGAGGAAAAATTGAAGAGTATTCTTCAAACTGAGATAGAAAGAAGTAATATGTCTAAAGAAGTTCCATATAATTACGAAGAATTACATGAAATAGCTTTACGTTGGTCCGAGTCTCATGAAGTTGGTCCCATCAGAGAGAGAATAATTAAAGAGATTTTAAAAGATATTAAAAATAATAAACTTAGTTATCAGGAAATTCGAAATAAAAATATTAGTGAAGAAGTTAAATTTGCTAAAAGTGTCTTTCGCAGAGAAGGGACACCTGCATTTGATCAGTTCTTAGATTTTTTAATTGTGGGAGAAGGAAAAACATATTTAGAAGTTCTAAAAAGAGAAGGAATGAATTTACCTACTATATCGTGTATTTTAAGTGGGGCGAGAGTCTATGCCGCAAGAGCTTTTAAAGATTTATTTAATCTCTGGTTTGATGAGAAAGGAAACAAAACGCAATATTTAGAAACTCTTGAAGAAAAGGGAATAAATTTAACTACTATATCCAGCATGTTAAGTGGAGCAGGAGTCTATTTTTCACAAGCTTTCAAAGATTTGTATAATCTTTGGTTTGATGGCGAAGGAAACAAAACACAATATTTAGAAACTGTAGAAAAAAAAGGAATTAATTTAAGTACTATATCTAGTATGATAAGTGGAGCGGGACATTATGCTGCAAAAGTTTTCAACGATTTATACAATCTTTGGTTTGATGCAGAAGGAATTGAAACAAAATATCTAAAAACTCTAGAAAAAGAAGGAATAAATCTCTCTAATATGTCTAGCGTATTAAGTCGAACAGGAGCCAATGCTCCTAAAGCTTTTAAAGATTTGTATAATCTATGGTTTGACGAAGGAGGAAATAAAACGCAATATTTAAAAACTCTGGAAAAAGAGGGAGTACATCTGTCTAACATGTCCAGTGTTTTAAATGGTGTAAGAATAAATGCTGCAAAATCTTTCGAAGATTTGTATGAGCTTTGGTTTGATGAAAATGGAAATAAGTCAAAATATTTAAAAACTCTAGAGGAACAAGGAATAGGTCTAAATAAAGTATCAAGTATTTTAACAAAAGCAGGATCGAATGCTGTAAAAGCTTTCAGTGACTTGTTTGGTGTTTGGTTCGATAAAGAGGGAAACAAAACGTACTATTTAGAAACTCTAGAAAAAGAAGGAATAAATCTAATCAATATGTCAGGTATTTTGCATGGCGCAGGAGCTAATGCTGCAAAAGCTTTTAAAGATTTGTTTCACCTTTGGTTTGATAAGCATGGGAATCAAACAAAGTATTTAAAAACTCTCGAAAAAGAAGGAGTAAATCTATCTATCATGTGCAGTGTTTTATATGGAGTAGGAGCTAATGCTGCAAAAGCTTTCAAAGATTTGTACAACCTTTGGTTTGATGCCAAAGGAAATAAAACAAAATACTTAAAAACTCTGGAAAAGGAGGGAATAAATTTAAGCAGCATGTCCAGTATGTTGAGCGGAGTAGGTGTCAGTGTTGCAAAAGTTTTTAAAGATTTGTATGATCTTTGGTTGGATGAGCACGGGAATAAATCGCAATATTTAAAGACTTTAGAAAAGGAAGAAGTGAATCTATCTAATATGTGTAGTATTTTAAAGTCCGCAAGAAATAATGTTGCAAAAGCTTTCAAAGATTTGTACGATCTTTGGTTTGATGAATATGGGACTAAAACGAAATATTTAAAAACTCTGGCAAAAGAAGGAATTAATTTACCCAGCATGTCCAGCATGTTGAGTGGGGCAGGAGCCAGGGCTGCACAAGCTTTTAAAGATTTGTATGATCTTTGGTTTGATGAAAATGGAAATAAATCAAAATGTTTAAAAACTCTAGAAAAAAAAGGTGTGAAACTGTCTAATATGTCCAATATTTTTCACGGTGTAGGGGCTAATGCTGCAAAAGCTTTCGAAGATATCTATTTCCTTTGGTTTGATTTGGATGGAACTGAAACCCAATATTTAAAATCCCTCGAAGAAAAAAACATTAATCTAACTAATGTGTCCAGTATGCTAAGTGGAACTGGAGCTAATGCCGCTAAAGCTTTTAAAGATTTGTACTATCTCTGGTTTGATGATGAAGGTAATGCAACACACTATTTCAAATCTCTAGAGAAAGAAGAAATAAATCTAACTACAATGTCTAGTATATTAGGTGGAGCAGGATCTAATGTGGCAAAGGCTTTTAAAGATTTATGTGATATTTGGTTTGATGAAGAAGGAAATAAAAAACAGCATTTAAAGGACTTTATTGCGAACAAAGATGGGCAAAAAAGTTTTCGTATGCATAGCTTATCTGGTATATTGAGTGGGTCAGGAGCTAATGCCAAAGATGCATTTGAAAAATTACATAGTATTTTTTTCAACGAGGAAGGAAAAAGAACGGGACTTTTGGATAATTTCTATGATGCAGGCTTCGAACCCAGTAATTTATCCTCTATATTATGTGGAACAGGAGTAAGTGCTTCATCTATTTTAAAGAAACTGCACAGTATTTGTTTTGATGAAGAAGGAGAAAAGACGCAAGTTTTAGATGATTTCTACCATTTAGGTTTCACACCAGGTCATTTGTGTAGTATACTGAGTGGAGCAGTAAATAGTTTAGAAAAGTTTCATGATTTTTGTTTTATAGGTGAGACAAAGAAGTATTTGAATCATTTCGTAAATGACAAAGAAGGTTTTTCACCAAGTAATTTGTCTGAGATACTGCACGGAGCAAGAGCTAATGTTTGTTCGGCTTTAAAAGATTTTCATAATGTTTGCTTTGATGAGGAAGGAAATACAACAAAGTATTTAGACGATTTCTATAAAGTAGGTTTCAAGCCGAGAAATTTAACTCAAATATTGTGCATGGCGGGAAATAATGCAGCATCTATTTTAGTAAATTTTCATCAATCTTGTTTCAATAAGGAAAATTATTTAAAGCACTTTTTAGCCGAGAAAGAAGTCTTTACGCCAAGAAATTTGTCAAAGACGTTAAATAGAGTAGGGATTAATATTGGTCGTACTTTTGAAAAACTGCATGATCTTTGTTTTGATAAAGAAGGAAACAAAACAGATTATTTTAGGAGTCTTAAAAAAAAAAAAGCCTTGAATCAGATACTCAATATTTTATATGAAAAAGTGAGAAAAGGTCCTTCCATTTTATGATAGTAGAATATTGTCAGGGAACTGCTGCAAACCATGAAGTGCATTAGATATAACTGATTAACAGTTTTCCAGTTGAATAGTACAAATTCGTTTTAAGAGTCATAATTAAGATCATTTTATTTTGTATATACTTCAAATTTTTAATAATAAAAGCGTACTGTGTAATAGAAATCCTGTCTTTTATTAGAACTATTATTTTACCTCATCCGTAATCCTTTTTAATTAATAAGATTGCACAAAGTTATGTACTTTAATATTTTTTTAAATTTGAAAGGGTTTAGCTGAGTAAAATTGCATATTAAAATTAAAAAATGTCAAATTCATTTATTTGTTTCAGTAAAAATATTACTTTTCTACCATAAAAGACGAGTTTTCAATCCAACCGGACAAATTTTCAACAAAACAGTGAAATTTTCCACCAAACAAGATTTTTTTCTCAACAAAATACTTGAACTTCTAAGCAAATAATTAAATTTTTAACAAAAACGTTAAATTTTTTAACAAGCAATTTTCAATTAAAGACATCAGTTGAATTTTCAACCAAATAGTTAAATTTCCATTAAAATATGAATTCTCAACGAAAAATGTATTAGTTGATATTTCAACCGAAACATAATGAATTTCTAACAAAATAGTTAAATTTTCAACCGAAGAATTGGATTTTTAATATAATTATTCCATTTTTAACAAAAAATGCAAGAGTTGATATTTAAATCAAAGAATTGAATTTTCAAATAAAAAATATCAATGTTCAAACAAAATTGTAAAAGTAAAATTTTCAGTAAAATAATTTAAAAAATCGACTTTTTAACTAAAGTTTAAAGCAATGAATGAAAAAAATATTAATTTTAACTAAAATAATAAATTTATAATAAATAAGGACTTTTCTGTCAAGAAATAAAAAATATTGTATCCAAATTGTTGAGCTTTCAAGGCAAAAGATGAATTGTCTGTAAGACAGTTGAATTTCCAAGCTAAAAATTCTAATTTTCGATAAAAAGATGAATTCTTAACAAAAAAATGTGCTAGTTAATATTTTAACCAAAATGTAACGAAAAACTAAAAAATATAAATGTTCAAACAAAAATGTAAAAGTTAAAGTTTCAATTAAAAAAATTAATTAAAAAAAATTGAATTTTCATTAAATAGTCCAATTTTGAATCAAAAAGATTCATTGTTAACTAAAATGATAAATTTTCAATAAACAAAGACTTTTTAGCCAAGAAAGAATAAAAATTGTATTCAAATTGTTGAGCTTTGAAGCCAAAAGACGAATTGCCTGTAAGAAAGTTGACTTTACAACTTGAAAATTTTAATTTTCCGTAAAAAGATGAATGCTGAACAAAAAATGTACTCGTTACTATTTTAACCAAAAAATAACGAATTTTCAAGAAAATAGTTACATTTTCAGCCAAAAGATTAATTTGTCAAATAAGAAATATGAGTGTAAACAAAAATGTAAAAATTTAATTTTCAGTAAAAAGTTCATTTTAAAACATCGAATTCTTAACAAAATAGTCCATTTTTCAATCAAAGAGATGATTTTTTAAAATAGAGTGATGAATTTTCAATTTTTAATCAAAAAGACTTTTCAGTCAAGAAACAAAATTGTATCAAAATTGTTGAGATTTCAATCCAAAATACGAAATGTCTGTAAGAAAGTTTTTCCAACCCGAAAATGTTAATTTTCCATAAAAATATGAATTCTAAACAAAAAAATTTACTGGTTAATATTTTAACCAAAAAATAACGAATTTTCAACAAAATAGTTAAATTTTCAGCAAAGAGAAAATTTTTAACTAAAATGATTTATATGCAAACCAAAAAATAAATTTTCAACAAATATAATGACTTTTCAGTCAAGGAATTAAAGGATTTTACCTAAATTGTTAAGATTTAAAGCCAAAGGATTTAACTAGAAAATAATTAAAATTTTTAATTCTGTTATTCTATAAGTAATCTTCTTATTGAAAAAGAAGATTAATTCTGAACGGAAAATGTTCTAGTTGATATTTTAACAATAAAATAACGAATTTTCACAAAATGTTTACAATTTTCAAACAAGGAATTGAATTTTTAACATAATTAACTTTTCAATAAAAAATGTATTGCATGATATTTTAAAGAAAAAAGATCAAGTTTGAAACCAAAAAAACTAAATTTCAACAAATTACGTGAATTTAAAAAAAAAACAGTTGAATTTTCAAGTTAAAAATATAAATTTTCAACCAAAATTTAAGAAATTGAATTTTCAGAGAAAAAATTAATTAAAAAAAATTAATTTTTGACAAAATAGTCGAATTTTCTACCAAACAGATAAATTTTTAACTAAAATGGTGAAATTTTCAAACGAAAAAAATGATTTTTCAACCAATAAAAACTTTTCAGTCAAGAACGAAAAAAATTGTATCCAAATTGTTGGACCTTCAAGTAAAAATACGATTTTTCTCTAAAACAGTTGAATTTCCAAACTGAAAATTGTAATTTTTATTAAAAATATGAATTCTGACCAAAAAATGTACTAGTTAATATTTTAACTAAAAAGTAACGAATTTTCAATAAAATATTTAAACTTTCAATGAAATAATTGATTATTTAACAAAATAATTTAATTTAAAAACAAAATAGTTGAACTTTTAACCAAATAGCTGAATTTTCAACAAAACATAGATGAATTTTTAACGAAAAAATCTAATCCTTGACATTTAACGCAAAAAATATAAATTAAAAAATTAAAAAGACGAATTTTCAACCAAACAGTAAAAGTTTTTACCAAAGAATTGAATTTTCAACAAAATAGTCCAATTTTCAAATCAAGAAGACAAGTTTTCAACAAAATAAAGATTTTCCTGTGCAAAAAAAATTATGGTATTCAAATTGATAAGATTTTAAGCCATCAGACAAATTTTCTGTCAGAGAGTTTAATTTACAAATACGAAAATATGACTTTTCAACATAATAGTTAATTTTCAATCAAACACTTGCATTTTGAACCAAAAAATAGAACATTTCAGCACAAGATAGAGATGAATTTTCATCTAAAACGATAATTCTTTATCTGAAATATTAAAATTTTTAGTTAAAAAGATTTAATTTTAAACTACAACAAAAAATAATTGTCAAGTAAAAAGATGGATTTTTAACTAAAATGATAAATCTTCAACAAAAGAATGATCTATTCACAAAAGTGGTTCAAACTTCAACCAAGTAGTTCAATTTCCAACCAATAACGTTTAATGTATTATTTTCTGAAAATAATAAGATTTTAATTTTAAAGAAAAAACAATTAGATTCAACAAAATTAAATTTCTACAAAAAAAATAAATTTTCAAACAAAAAAAATTAAATTATGAACAAAAAAAGGTTTCAGTGGAATTTTCAACGCAAAAATATAAAATTAAGAAAAAATTAACAAAAAAGAAATATGAATAGATTAATATAACTATAGTAAATAAATTACTAACAAGGATATTATATCATTTTTAACATAGAATATTTTGTAAACGGAATAAAATAATTTCAAATTTAGCACCCTTGACAGTTATTTAAATTGCCGTTTATAGAAGTTCCTTCAATTTTGCAAGATTTTTTTTTTTTGAATCCCTGCCTTTTCCTGGCAAATGAAATTCCTTAGCTGGGCCACTGAAAATAAAAAAAAACATATAAATAACTAAATTTTTCTCAATGTAACAATTTTATTAAATTTTCCGCTATAAACTCTGTGAAATTAAAACTAATTAAAAATACAATAATAAATAATAAAAATAAGTTTATTATAATTTAGGATTTATTTCCAGAGCATCACGACATTTGGATCTCGTTCGACCAAATCTTCGATTTGTGCCACACTTTGTCCAGTACTGCAACAAATTTCATCGAGATTATAAGTGCCAGTAAAATATTTATAAACTGCATTACATTTTCCTTCTTCACTTGAACTTTCTGGCAATCGAATCGGATACTAAAATGATTAAGTGTTAACTTATTAGCTTTCTGTTTTTTTCCTTATTATTTTTATTAAATTTAAAATTCTTTAAAGAAGCATACCTTATAAACTCTGCGAATCAGGCCCTCAATTAATCCAAATTGAACCAGTCTTCTTTCATTAATTCTCAAACTTTGAGGGTTCAATCTCTGACATAAATCTCTCATACTACTTCCGTGTGTCATACTTGAATAGGTTCGATAAATATCTCGCAGGTGTGCAGGTTGCCTTGCTAAAAATTAAGCTGTATTTATATAATTATATATAATGATATACGAGGTCTGTCCGGAAAATACGACCTTTCGGTGGACGATTCCAAATTCCCAGTGTTTCCCGGTCAAGCTTCTCAATTTTCCCGGTCAATTAAAAGTAAAATATTTATATTTGCCGCAAAAGTCAAACATTTATTTGAGTTTATCACATTAATTATAAATGTCCTTTAACAGAACAGAGTAAAAAAAATTTTAAATAACTGAATTTTGCAACAAATACTTGAATTTTCCACTAAAAAATATGAATTTTCAACAAAAATGGAAAAGTTAAACTTTCCGTTAGAAAAAATTAGTTGGAAGAGTTTAATTTAAACCCAAAAAGATAAATTTCCAACTAAAATGATCAAATTTTTCACTGACATACTAGAATTTTCAACTACAAAGATGAATTTTACAACAAGATTAATTTTCTACCAAACAATAAAATTTTTCGCAACAAAAAAATATCAATTTTTTAAAGGAATAGTTGAATCTTCAATTAAAGGAGGCAAATTTCCAACCAAATATTTTTTAGTTTTCAACCTAACTCATGAATTTTCAATCAACATTTCGAACACAATGAATCTTTATCCAAAGTAGTTAAATTTTTAAAGCTAACAAAAATTAATTTTTACTGAACTGAAGATAAATTGTCAACCAAAATTTAAATAATTAAATTGGAAGGTAAAAAAAATTAACGATAACCAAACAGATGGATTTTTATCTAAGAATTTAACGTTTGTAGTTGAAACAAAAATAATTCTAAACCAAAAAGGAAACAGATTTTCATAAAAATAGGTTAATTTTTGGAAAAAAATCCTTTTGATTTAAGAAAAACAATTTTTCAATCAAATAGCTCATTTTTCAACCCATTAAATGAATTTTCATTGAAAATTATGAATCTTCAACAACAAGAAATTTAACAACAGTTCAACTTTTAACCAAGTAATTTTATTTGTAACCTAAAATATGATAAATATTAAACTAGAATACTTGAATTTTTAACCGTCAAGAAACATTTTTAAACAATAAAATTAACTTTCGAAGAAAAAGATGATTTTCTATATAAAAAATCGATTTTTTAAAATGAAAATATGTGTATTATCGACAACGTAGTTGAAATTTCATTAAAAAAAGATACATTTTTAATTTAAGGTTGAACAAAAATCTATTTTCTTATGGAAAATTGGTGGTGCTAAAAGAGCATGAAAAACATTTAAAATTAAAAATCAGATTTTTAAACTACTACAAATTTTCAACCAAAAATAGAACAAAAATCTAATTCTTCGCAAAAAAACGTACTTTCAGCAACAGTTAATTTTTCTACTGGAATAGTTAAATTTTTTAGATACAAAAATTGCTTCCTCTCGGACTGGAGCTTTGACGAAGTCCCTCTCTCAGCACTTGGTGCTGAGAAAGAGATGCGTAGAGAGGCTAAGCGGTCGCCCCCCCCCCCCCATGGGCCATGGAGGCAGCGGTGTCTTGAAGTATGGGTGAAATCATGGAGGAGAGCCTTATAAAGGAGTGTTCCCCAGCTAGGTGAGGGTTGCGCTATAAACACGTTATGCCCATCAACGGAGAAGGACGGCTGCTCCAGGTAGCGGTGTCGGGATTGTGTCGGAGTGCGTAAATGGCCAGCTTTTCCCTCAAAAGGGAAACCATATGGCTGTATGAGTGAGAGGAATTCCCTGGTTGGACACCGCATGGCCTCCGCAGCCGGCGATAAAACTCAGTCCAAAAATGATCGATCCCGTTTGGCATCACACAGGGAGTGCCCATCGTTGAGTGGCGTTTTTCCGCGCCGCGAGGAGCTGTTACGGATGTGAGCTTAGCTTTGCATAGGTGGCGATTGCCATGCGGGAGCTGGAACCAGCCCCTTCGGGACCAGGTAGTGCGCAGTGAACACGGATGTAGGAGTCCGTACTTCCCCGAACGAGTCCGGTCTGGCCGTGTTTTCCGGGACAGGCCAAGCGGAGGTTGTGTCTCAGAGAACTGGGCCAGGATTTCGGTTCGAGCGTATAACCGTTCCCATCTATTCCAACCCGCTTCTCTGCGCACGATGCGCTTGAGCATTGATTTATAGGGACCGTCAATAAGAGGGAAGAGGGTAGGGAGCAAAGCAGGGAAAACAGAGATGCGACTGCTCCTCTAGAAGCTAAAGGATGAAAGGACATCCTCCAGCTCCTACTCGAGCTCCTAAAGGGGCAAGGCGAGAAGACAGAAACGTTCAGCCAGACTTTTAAAGTCATCCAGGATGGGGTGCTTAAGAATAACCCGGCCCCTGTAAAGTCGAGTGTTGGAGAGGCAACCGAGGTTCTCGGAAGTCTCCTTCACACACATAAATATTTATTAGAGAGCGGGAAGGACATCCTGAAGATGGTGGATTCCCTTCCCGCCATCAGAAAGGCGATCGCGGAACAGATGCCCCGTTCGGCGTCCTTGGGCGATACACTCAAGCAACGGCCCACGGGTGATAAGGGACAGGCCTCGTCCAACCCTGAAGACCGTAACCGTAAACAAAACGAAGAAGAAGAGGAAGAAGAAAAACCAGGAGGCGAAAGAAAACAGGGTCATTAAGGCCGGGCCATCGGGGGATGCTCCCAGTGGAGGCGAGCGGAGTAAAACTCCGAAGCGCCCGCGGCTGCCAGATCTGACGAGTCTGGCAACGCCATCCGGGTGTCGGCGAAGGACGGTCAGTCCTACGCCAACATCCTGAAGGAAATGAACGTGCGGGTTAATACCACGGAGGCAGGACTTAAAGTCCTGACCATCAAATAGACGCTGAACCAGGCGATCGGCGAGAGAGCCGACGTTCGAGCTCTGATCACCACGAAGGCAGTCCAGGTAAGGCACCTTCACGAAGCGATAACCAAGGAGGCAGTGACGGCAGCACTCGGTGAAGCGCTGGGTACAGACGACCTAGAGGCGCCATGCAGACTTTACACACGCTTTGGCGGGGTAAGGGCGGCAGTGGTGCAACTGCCGGGACAGACGTTAATAGTGTGCTCCGATTGGGCAAAATTCTTTGCGGGTCACCCATGGGCCATGGGTGCTTTCCAGCAAAATAGTCCCTAAGAAATTAGTGACTTGATGAAGGAACCTCAGCTTGGACGACCCCGATCAGGTTCGTAGAATCATGAGCAGTCTGTTTCCGCTAGTGGAAACATGCCCACGGGAGGACTCGAAAGGCTGCTAGGTCCAGAACGAGGAGAAAAGACCCTAAATAAACCCTCATCCTTCAGACCAATATGTCTGTTGGACACAATGGAGAAGCTTCTGGAGAACTTGATTCTGCAGAGGCTTCAGAGCCATATACAGGACTATTACAGTCTGTCGGAGAACCAGTTCGGCTTTCGCAAAGTCAGGAACATAATTGACGCCATTTAGGCGGTGGTAGATATTATCATGGGAGCAAAAAGAGGAATTGGTAAGCGAAAAGGATTCTGCGAATGATACACAACTATCTAAGCGACAAGTGGGGGATTTACGAGGGCGATACATGGACTCTCCAAAAGGGTAGGGCCATTCGTGGGGAATGTAATGTATGATGACTTCCTGCGCATGGACCTGCCTGCTGGTGAGACGATATTCGGCTTCGCAGACGACGCGCTTGTCGTGTGTGCCGCTGACGACGTGAAGATTCTGGAACTGAGGATCAATGAGAGTCTACGGCGGGTGAAGCGTTGGCTGGAAGCCAGAGGCCTAGAAATTGTCCTGCAAAAAACCGAGGCGCTTCTCGTGACTGTCAAGAGATCCTTCAACCCTCCACGGATTGTGCTGGGCGGACTCGAAGTCCAGTTGAACGGGAGTCTGATGAACTTTAAACTAAATTTATGATTCTTAAAACAAAATCAATTTTCAACAAAAGAGTTCAACCTAGAAGATGATTTTTCAACCCAGAATATTAATTTTCTAAAAATGGAGTACTTAATTTTCCAAATAAGGTGATGAACGTGCAACCCAAATAATGAATTTTGAACAAAGTAACTCAACTTTTAATCAAGTACCTGCATTTTTGACAAAAACATATGACTTTGTAACAAGTTAGATGCATTTTCAACAAAATAATAAAATTTTCAAGCCAAATTCCAAGAGTCGCGTAACATAAACATTTAAGTATTCTAAGGCCCCTAGCTCTACTGCTTACTGAAAAAACTTTTCAAAGTGCATATTTTCTACAAATTTAAATTTTTATACCGAAAAAAGACAACCATTTTTTAAAATTAAAGAACAAAACTGTTTTAGAGAAAAATCCTCTTCTTTTTTTTGTTGAATCAAACTGTTTTTGGTTACAATTTTATCGACTAAAGTTCTTATAAATATTTTTAGGTGGAAATATCAACTATTACACTTTACGTAGTTTTTTGAAAATTCATCTCTTTGGTTTAAAACCAACTATTTTGGTAAAAATCCGGTTTTTTAAATTTTTAAATGAATTAACTGAAAATTCAGCTTGTCGTTTATTGAGGTTGATTTATGAATGTATTTATTAAAAATTTATCTCCTTTGGCTGAGAATTAATCTTGATGCTCGAAAAATGTTTTTTGTCGAAATATTATTTTTCGGTTGAAAATTTAACTAATTTTTAAAAAATTCGTTTTCCTTTATTAAAAATTTATCTTTTTAATTTGAAAATCAACTATGTATTTGAAAATTTATTTTTTTAAATCAAATTATTCTTCTTGTTTGCAAATTCATTTATTTTTGTTAAAATTTTATTTTTTCGGTCAAAATTTAACTACTTTGTTGAGAATATTTTTTGCTATTAAATTTTTTTTTTTGTTGAAAACTCGAATTTTTGTTAGGAAATTAATCTTATTGTTTGATGATCATTTTTGGTTGAAAATTTAATTAGTTCGTTCAAACCTCCTTTTTTTGGTTTAAATTTATTTATTTTTAAAAATATATTTCGATAAAAATTCAACTATATTATTAAAACATTTTTAAAATTATTTTCTACAGTTTAAAATTTAAGTTTTTGATTTAAAATTCGCCTTTTTTGTTTAAATTCAACTGTATTTTATTTTATTTTAAAATATTTTTTGACAGGAATATCGAATGTTTAATTTTTCTTTAAAAATTAATCTTTTTGGGTTAACGTTATAACCCTTTGTTAAAAAGTAATTTTTTTGGTCGAAGATTCATTATTAGTTACAAATTCCTGACTATGGCTGAAAATGCAACTATTGTTGCTAAAATGCAACTATAAATGCATCTATATTGAAAAATTCGCTTTTTTAGTTGAAAATTAATTTTTATTAAACAGAAAATTTAACTATTCTATTTTTAGTTGAAAATGTTTTCACTTTTAGATAAACATTCACTTTTTTGTTGCAAATTGAACTATGATATATTGTTGAAAATTCAATTTTTTATCTAAAAATTTCAGTATTCCATATTTGGTTAAATTTTGTTTGTTGAAAATTCTTTTTCTTCTGGTAGAAAATTTACCTTTTTTAATCAGAAAATTCGTCTATTTTGGTATTAAATTCTTCTTTTTGTCTAAAAAATCTTTGCATGTTAAAAATTCAACTTTTTGGTTCAGAATTTTTGAATCTATTTATAAATTCATCCTTTTTAACTGAAAATCCAACTTCTTGGTACGTCTTGGTAACAATTTAACAACTAGGTCTTAAAGTTGAACTACTTTCTGAAGAATGCTTTTTTTGTTGACGATTCAAAATTTTAGTGAATAATTCATCTCTGGTTGGACACAGAACTGTTTTGTTGGAAATTTTTGTTGTTTCTTTGTTGTTGGTTTTTTTCCGAAAGTTAATCTATTCTATTTGAAAATGTTGTTGGAAGTTCGTCTTTTTTGGTATAAAATGAACTTTTTGTTGAAAGTTAAATAATTTCGTACAAAAAATCAACTATTTGGTAGAAAATTCGTTTTATTTATAATATAAAATATTATTTTTTAAATTAAAAGTTTAACTATTTCATTTTTTGGTTAAAAATGTACCTTTCTTAGTTTAAAATTTCAGTAATACCTGGATTAACTGTCGCATAAAATTCAATTAGGCACATTTCAACATTTACTCTGAAAATAATTTTTTTAATTAATTTTGTCAACAAGAGGAAGGGAGGGAGTCAAAAATTGCCCAAAATTAATAACGCAGTTTATGGATAATCCCTAAGGGTGTTGCATGGACCAAAATATAAATGTTTTTTAAATTCAATTAATACAAAAATATATTTAAACTAATGTGCTACAAAAGTCAACAAATAATAATCTTAAGAATGGCAATATATTTTTAATTTTTGATATATTCAAACTGTTACATACGGGTTTTAGATGAATATCGGATACATCTTTCTTGCAAATTTACATTTTCTGCAAGTTCTTTAAGTTTTGAGGTCGTCGCGTAAACATTGCTGTACTGAAATATTGGAATCAGAGTCACAACTCCATAATACCTAAAAAATTAGAAACATAATATATTGCCTTATAACTTCTTTGCAATTTTCTTCTTTCTTTCCTTTTTGTCTATACATACTCACACGAGATTTTGAACACAACTTTTAACTAAATTATTATCGACATCAGCTTCTGTAGCAATTCGAGCCACGTGATTGAAACCATCGATATAAGGCAAAACTTGTTGGGTTGTTAAATCCCATTGATCACTTCGAAAAGCTTCTCTGCCTTCCAAAAAAATTGGAACTTGATGGTCTAAAACTGGCTGCGGTTCTGGAGCCAATCTGACTACTTTTAAATGGGAAGTCATCGTTCCTTCTAAATTTATATTTTTTTTTCTTAAATACATATAATTTAATTCCGTAAAACTAAATTCTACAAAAAAAATAATGATAGCTTACCAGTCAATGTGCACATTTTGTGCAAATTTAAATCTTGCATAACATGTCTGAGCATTTCCGCAAGTCTTGTTTTGTCCTCAGAAGTGGAGAGAAATCGATTTTCGATTTCGAGAGCCATCTTTAAACCAAAAATATTTAATATCAAATATGTATATAAAAATTAAGATTTAGAAAAAATATTGCAAAAGTTTATAGTTTATTTGTAAAATCAAAAAAGTCATCTAGTTCGAAGCGAAAAAATGTAATATGTTAATTACTGGTCACTTTTTCTTGCTCAGTTCTTCATTTTTAAATTTTTGTTATAAGATAAATTTTCAACGAAAAATGAAATAGTTCAATTTTCAACCGAAAAAATGAGTTTTCAAACAAGAAGATTGAGTATCTAATTAAAAGAGAAATTTTTAACAAAATACATACATTTTCAACTAAATATTTGAAGTAGCAACTGGAAAAAGGTACATTTTTTACTAAAAGCAAACAAATTTTTAATAGAATAGTTAAATTTTGATCCACAGAGATGACTTTTTGACTAAAGTAATGAATCTTTGACTTTGAACCAAAAATGATGAATTTCCAACAAAACATTGAATAACTGATATTCCAACCAAAGAATTTAATATTTCAATATTAAATAAAAAAACAGTTAAATTTAAACAAAAAAGAGGACCTAATTTTTCAGTTCAAACATTAATTTAAACAAATTTTTATTATAAATTAAACAGTTAAATTGCCATTGATAGAAAGAAATTTGCAACTACAAAAATAGTAACTAAGAATAAAACAGTTCAATTATAATTTTTTAAAAAATTGAAAAAAGGGGGGTTTGAACAAAATACTTAAATTTTCAACCAAAAAGCCGAATTTTTAACCAAAAACAATTTTTTAATGAAGTAGTTACATTTTTAACAAACTATTTAAATGTCTAACCAAATCAATCAATTTTCAACCAAAATAACTGATTTTACAAACAAGAAGAACAATTTAGAAAAAGGCAATTTCCAAACACATAGATAAAATTTTTAATTTTCATCGAAGGAGATGAATTTTCAAATTAAAAAATTGTGAGCAAAAATGAAATAGTGCAAGTTTCAGTAAAAAAATAATTTTGAACCAAAAACCGGAGGTTTGAAAAAAATACTTAAATTTTCAACTAAAAAGATCCATTTTCCAGAAAAGAAAAATGAATTTTTATAAACTAGTTAAATTTTTAACCAAAAAATGATTTTTGAACCAAAAAAATAATAATTTTTAACCAGAAGAGATGAATTTTTAACATAATACTTCAATTTTGCAACAAAAAAAGTGCATTTTTAACTAAAAAAAGAAAATATTTTCAACCAAAAATGGAACAGTAAAATTTTCTGCTAAAAAAATTAATTTTCAACAAAAAAGCGAAATTTTAAACAGAATAGTTCAATTAAATTTTTTTTAAATTACTTTTTAATAAAGTAGTTTAACTTTAAACCAAAAATAATGAATTTTTAGCAAAAAATTGAATAGCTAATATTCCAAAAATAAAAAAAATCGTAATATTTTAGTATTAAAAATGAAACAGTTCAAGTTTCAGATAAAAAAAAATTGAACAAAAAAATGGAGGTTTGAATAAAATACTTGAATTTTCAAACAAGAAGATTAATTTTCTACCAAAAAGTCGATTTTTCAACTAAAAAAATTAATATTTAAACAAAAACAAATTTTTTAAATAAAGTAATTAAATTTTTAACGAAAAAACGTCTTTTTCATAAAAAAATAAATGAATTTACAAACAAGAAGAATAATTTTCAAAGAGGCAATTTTCAAACACATAGTTGAATATTCAGCTACAAAGATCAATTTTAAAGAAACGAAAAACGATAAGTTTTAATCTGAAAAATAATTTTTAAACCAAAAAGATTAATTTTTAAGCATAAAGATTAATTTTCAACAAAAAAGATGTATTTTCAACATAATACATAAATTTCCAACTAAATATTTGAAGTTCTAATTGAAAAAGGTCAATATTTTACTAACAGAAAACGAACTTTCAACAGAATTTTTAAATTTACAACTAAAAGAAAAAATAATTTGCATACAAAAATGGAATGTTGTTATTTTCAGATACAAGAATAGAATTTTAAAACAATATAGTTTAATTTGCAATAACAAGAAGTGCATTTGCAACTAAACGAGAAAACATTTTCAAACAAAAACAGAACAGTTAAATTTTCTGTTCAAAAAATTAATTTTCTCCCAAAAAAAAAGGGATATTTTAAATAGAATATTAAAACTTAAAATTTTTAAAAATAAAAAAACATATACTTTTGAACAAGGCAGTATAATTTTAAACCAAAAATAATGAATTTTCGGCGAAAAATTGAATAGCTGATATTCCACTTCAAAAATTGTAATATTTTAATATTAAATAAAAAATAGTTGAATTGTACAAAAAACGAGCTTGAAATGATATGCTTAATTTTTCAGTTAAAAATTTGTATTATCAATTAAAATTTTTAATTTTCATCGAAAGAGATGAATTTTCAAATAAAAAAATTGTGAACAAAAATGAAATAGTGCAAGTTTCAGTTAAAAAATAATTTTGAACCAAAAAACGGAGGTTTGAACAAAATACTTAAATTTTCTACAAAAAATATGAATTTTCAACTAAAAAAATTATTATTTAAAGAACAAATAATTTTATAAATAAGTAAAATGTTTAACCAAATTAATTAATTTTAACAAAAATAAATTAATTTACAAAAAAGAAGAATAATTTTTAAAAAAGCAATTTTACAAACACATAGTTTCATATTCTACTAAAGAGATCAATTTTCAAGAAATGAATACGGATTTTCGCCAAAATAGTTTATCATAAACCAAAGACAAATAAAAGTCATATTTCAAAAAGAATAGTTAAATTTTGAACCAAAGAGAAGAAGCTTCAACTGTTAAAATTTTTATCGAAAATAGATGAATTCAACCAAAAAACAAAAATAAAGACGATATTTTTCGATAACAGATGGTTTTTTAATTTAAAAATATGTTTTTCTTTCTTAGTTTGCTCTATAAAAATATATAATTGTTCAAAAAATGTGCTTTGAAACGTTCTTTCAGTAAACGATAATTACTTAAAACATTAAGTTTTTTCTTTTCAAACTGAATGACTGACAATTTAACTCTATTTCACGGATGCATATAAACTTTTATAAATAATTTGTATGAAAAGAGCTATTTTTCAGATATTAAATTTTAATTTTCACAGAAGTGTGGTAATTGGTGAGCTCCCCTATTACAAGTATTTCTTTATAGGTCCATTTGTTTTTCTTCCTAATTTTCAAATAATTATTTAATATCAATTTTTTATTTTACCAAAAAATCGGACATTTTCTTAACAACAGGTTCGTAGTGTACAGTTCGGGCTTCTGAATCGCAAACGAAACAGAGATTAAAATAAAAAGCATTCCTTGCATATTTCTTGTCGTCAATTTTGACAGGAAATCCAAGAATTTTGTAATCTTTCAATGTTCTGAAACACAAAAAAAATATTGTCGAAAAAATGTATATTATGGACAAATTTTATAAAGGTATAGATAAAGAATTTTTGTACGAACACTGTCATTGTACTTCGTTGCAGTTGTGCCTTTGGAATTATATAAACGCTCACATTGTCAAATATGTCCTTCGATATGAAATTATCTGGAACCTATCAAATAGATATAATTTAACAATTGTTCAATTTTTTTATATAACAGCTCTGAAAATATATTATTTATTTATCACTGTTATATCAAGTATATTTTTAAAATTGAGGAACGGCGTCACTTTTCGTCTGCCGATATGTCAGCTAATCCTGCCTTACCTACAGTCGGTAAGGCAAATGTCCCAGTACAACCGTAGGCCCATACGGTAAAACTTTGTTATAATTTAAATATATTGTTGAAAATATATTTGAAATAACATTTATTGATAAAACCTACTTATTTTTAGAATTGTATAACGTCAAGTGGAAAATTAAAGCTTTTTTTTTACGACTAGTTTAATTTATAAACGAAGTTTAGGATTGTTTAGTTTTTAAAGCTTTAAGTTTGAATTCACTCGGTCGGTAACGTCAAAATCTATAAGGCTCCACCAAAGAATATCTTTGGCTCCACTTGGTGGACAGAAAAAAATTGTTTACATAGGAGTTTGACTAAAATAAATTAATTTAGGCGA
Organism: Druon quercuslanigerum; assembly: GCA_010014905.2. Lineage (NCBI taxonomy): Eukaryota > Metazoa > Arthropoda > Insecta > Hymenoptera > Cynipidae > Druon > Druon quercuslanigerum. The sequence goes on from JAAAKG020179919.1 coordinate 22,141, forward strand.
AATTAAGTAAAAAATCGCGATATATTTTTTCCTTTAAGATAGAAAAGCCATTTCTTTCATTATTGTTTGCAATTTAAAAAGTGTGCGATAAGGCAATCCATGAACCAAATTATAATATGCTGTAACTGATGTTACGACCTCAATATCCGGCGACTTATGTCATAATACTATTTAATAATAAGTGATTTTTGATAGTTTCATATGAATGAGGGACATATCAACGGGATTTTAAAAGACTTTAAATGAATTTGAAGAAATTTAAAGAGATGTATTTTTTTTTGCATAGGAATTTAACAAAATCCAATGGGTTTTAATTAATTTTTCTGAAGTTACAAAGATTTTAAAGGATTTTAAAGAAGTTAACAGGATTTCAAACAAATTCGGAGGAGTTTAAGGATGTTCAAGAAATCTTATAAGATTTCTAAAAATTCAAGTGATTTTAAGGAATTACAATAAGGATTTCCACAAGATTTTATAAAATTCTTAAGAGAGTTTTAGTGATTTTCAAGGATCTCAAGCGAGCTCTTGAAGAGTTATTTAAAAAGATTTTAATAAATTTTAAGAGATTTTTAAGAAGTCTAAAAATATGAAGGATTTTAAGAGGCTTAAAATAATTCTAGTCAATTCTGAATATTTTTAAATGATTTTAAAGAATTTGATGAGTTCTAAAAAAATCGGAGGGCTTATTTAAAGATTTTTATTTAAAGATTTTTAAAAACTCAAGAGATTTTAAGGAATTACTAGGTTTCTTATTAAAGGATTTAGAAACAATTCAAAGATTCTAAGGACTTATCAGAGATTTTATAAGATTTTACGACAGTTTTAGTGATTTTAAAGAATGTCAATCGTTTTATTGAAAATTAATTGAAAAAGATTTTAATCAATATTAAGATATTTCACGGGATTTGAACAGAATTCAAAGATTTTCAAGATTTTCAAGAGATTTTGAAGAACCTAAGAAAATTTAAAATATTTTAAGAGCATTTTATTAATTTTAAATTCAATTTTGAACTAGGGTTTTGACGGAATTTTAAAGTTTATTTTTAAAGGATTTCAAAATATTTCAATCAGTTCTAGTGACTTTAAAGAATGTCGAGCTATTAATTGAAAAGTTATGTAAAAACACATCGAGGTATTTGAAAAAAATCAACGTATTTTTCGGATTTTCAAGATATTTTAAGGAATTTAAGAAAATTTTAAGGAATTTAAGTGATAAGAATTATTCTTAGTCCACTTCGAGACACTAAATATTTTAAATGATAGTAAAGAATTTGAAGAGATTAAACAAATTTTGAGTTTAAAGATTTTCAAGAAATCCTAAAGGATTTTTAAGAAGGATCACAGTCTCTGATAATTTTTATTTTCTCCTTATACCTTTCAAAGCGCAAAAAAAAACCGCTCGACATCTTTGAAAAACACACTTTAACGCGCTACCGAAATTTCAAAAATTTGATCAACAACTATCACAACATTGCAACTTAAACTCAATCACGGAACATTACAATTTTTCTTGATGGATTTTCCAAATTACACACCTCCTAGATTGCCAAAAATAATTAAAGAAATGGCTTTTCTATCTGAAATGCCAAGCCATATCACGATTTTTCACTTACTGTCGCCTACAAGACTACAACTTTATCGACCGAGTATGACGTATTGTTAGAATAATTAATAACATATTTGTCATCTTTAAATTTTCTATATTTTTTTTGTTTCAAAAGATTACACTCGAAAATATTTGGTTTAAAATGTCTTCATTTTTGAAGTTTTCCAATTTTATAATGCTGCATTTTAAAATTTAAATTAAAAAAAAACACTATTAAATCTTTCGAAATTGAAAATTTTCATATTGAAAGCTTTTATAGCCACTTTTAAATTTAAAAATGTTAGATTTCAATATTCAAAACTGTTTCGTTTTAGTTTTAAATGTACGAAATTTTCTAGTTTAAATATGTTCATTTTAAGGGATTTTTAATTGAACAATTTTGAATTAAATGCTTTCAGCGTAAATTAAAAATAATGACAAATTATTAAAACAATAATGTTTCTGAAGTGAAAGTTTTAAAAATTAGAAAATTTTAGAACTATAAATTGACATTTGCATTATGTTTTATTTGAAAATGTTTCGAAATATTGAATGCTTTAAACTTTAATTTAAAAAAAAAATTGAATTGAAAGTCTTAAAATAGTGTAAATTAAAACATTGGTATCATATACAACAATCTTCTTGTGTATTATTTTTAGACTTTTAGATGAAGATTAAAAAAATTAATCATTAAAAATTAAAAAATATTTTATTGGGATATTTCAAGAATAAACAGTTATCCTAAACGAAGTGTTTAAAATTAAATTAGATAAAAATTAAATTATCTGAAATTGATACCTCAGTAATTAAATAATTTCTTTAATTTTGAATGGTTTCTAAACTTTCATGTTTAACACTAAATTTTCCTTTTGATAAGTTTTAGTTATGCAATACAATTTGAATAGCTGATTTTTTAAAAGTATAACTAACAATTTAAAAACTTTTAATATTTAAACGATTTAAGTTTCTTTAAAATAATTGAAATTATAAAAGGATTTAGTATAACAAATTTTTAATAGCACAATTCTTGCTGGATAATTTTTTTAGTTTTAAATTAAGTTTGGATTTCGCTTAAATTTTAACATTCCGTAGACATTTTTTCATTTTTAATATCTCCCATTTAAATTACTTTTTAGTTTAAACAATTTTTCAGAATAATTTAATTTTAAAGGTTTATATGACTGATTTTTTTCAGCGAAGTATATGATGGTCATTTTACTTTTATGATCTAAAAATTTTTTTAAAAATTTTATTGTTAATTAATTTTTTTATGTACTATTTAACATTCTGGAATTTCAGGAGCTTTGACTTTGAAACATTTATTTTTAATGGCCTAGAATTTAAAATTATTTAAATAAAAAAGTTTGAATTTTTTAATTATTCAATTTTGAAAGCTTTTATTATGAAAAGATATAATTTTAAATCCTGTGAATTTTAAATTATTCAATTTTCTAAATTATAAATTGAAACTGTTATATTTTATTGTACAAATTTAACTAACTTCAGAGGAAATTGTCCCATTTTCAAAGGTTTAGTCTGGTTCAGTCTAAAATTTTTCAATTTTGTAAGCTTCTGATTCGAATTTTTTTTAAACCCAACTAGAAACCAAACAAGCGCGTGATTATTATTTCATTACTTTCACGTCATATTTAAATTAAAAATATAAAGTTGATACTAATACAAAAATGTATTTTATTGTATTATATTATTTAAAATAATAGAAATCTTGTTCGAACTATGATGATAATTTTTTAAAATTCCAATTATTTGTGAAAAACGCTAACGTAACCTATAATTGTTAAAAAAATATTTAACCTAAATAATCAATTTTCAATTGAAAATCTTACAAACCCCCACATAACCTAAAGTTTTCAAAATTATAAATATTCTTTGAAATCTAATAACATTTTATAAAAATATCAATTCCTGAGAAATAAAATTATTTCGAACTGTTATAAATCGTCTTTAAATTGTTAATATAATTTGGAACTGCTACAAAATTGTAATTCCTATTTGAATTACGACATTTATTTTAAAACTAATTGCGTATTTGAATATATTAATGCATTTTATTTCAAATTTAATGATTTTTGTTGTGAAGAACCATTTTCCGGTGTAAAACGCTAAATAACATAACCTAAAATTATTGTAAATATGTAATCTTTTTAATGATTTTTGATTAAAAATACAATTTTTCCCTTTAAAAAACCCTATAACAGAATCGTAAATTGTTAGACATTGTAAGTATTCTTGGAAATTTTACGTTTCTTTATTAAAAGGCCGTTTCTATTAATCACGAAAATTCGTGATTTTTAGCTAATTCAACGATCTGGGCTATTTATCACGAAATTTCGTGATTGTTAGCCAATTCAACTATCTGGGCTATTTA
>JAAAKG020179930.1:0-26113 GCA_010014905.2 Druon quercuslanigerum
AAATTAACAAATAATTGAATTTCCGAATTTCAAAATTCTAGAATAATAAAATCCTTGAATTGGGACTGCGGGTAGAGATATAATTTAGAAGTTAGAAAATTGCAAGGCTCATGTGTAAACCGCATGTGTAACGTTTCAATCGTAAAAATAAAATTGGAAATCAGCAATTCGAGTGCGAAGCATGAGATACGCGATGAGAATGTGTTCGTTAAAGCCAAAGGAACTTTAACAAAAGAGAATGCACTATCACCAAATTACTGTTGTCGATGGTTTTAACATTAATTGAAAAGAACTTTAGGTACAAGTATAGGGAATATACAAAGACCAAGCGCGGAGCATGTGGGAAGCGAGCCGCGCGCGATGAGAATGTGTCCGCGAAGCGGGCAAGTTTTTGTTAAATACGAATGCATGATACCAGCATCTTGCTTTCTTACTTTATGCGGGAAAACTTTGTCAGAACTTTTACCAGGACGCCCTGTTTTACGTTTCAAGTCGGGTTTCTTCTTTGCTAAAACAGGGGGTTTTGACGTGTTATCGTTAGATTGTGTAGAATTGGAAAGTAGTTTTTTTCGGTTTCATGGATTCAAGTTTATGAGGGGTGTAACATGTTTCATTGACCCAGTTTTTTCCGTCCCTCGCCCGCACCTGGGCTCAAGGCTTTTTTTAGTTGGTTTATTGTTGTACGGCACCTGTCGTAAATTATTTGGCTTTCTTTATCCAGGACATTATTGATGTAAATATTAGTACCTTTTAGTTTAACTCGGGTTTCCAGGATGATACTTTTGACGAATCGTCCTGTGAATCCTAGTAGCACAGGTCTACTGCAATTTAATAATGGTGTTCCCCGTCTTCTCAGTTCGTCCACGACGTTAAAGTCAATTGCGATTCCTAATTTATCTTTTAGGAGGGTTTAAATGTTGTTAAATAGAGACATTCGTGTTTCCTCAATGGTTTCTGACAAGCCATAAAGAATAATGTTATTTCTTCTCTTCACGTGTTCGATGGACTTGTTTTGTCGCGAGGCCTCCTCTCACAAGTCAACACAGGTACCTCTAATTTCATCGGTATTCTCTTTATTAGCCTTAATTGTTTTTAAGTATTTTCCCATTAATGTTGAAATCGCATTTTCCGTATCCTTCTTTATGTCAGCCTGAAGGGCTTGCAGGCTTTTTACAATTGAATCCTCAGTTATGTGCTTATCCATAATTATTTTTGCTCTGCTGATGCACATCATCTGTTTCTTGATAACAGCACGACTATCAAGTACACTATCATAGGGAAACACAACACTTGGATAGAACTGAAGACTGGTTGCACGTGCAAAAATGATTTAGCGTACATATCTCATGCTCCACTTGGCACATTCTTTGGACAGGTATACATATACATATAAAGAGCATAAAATACTCTGTATTTTAGTATAATTTTCACCACACAACCGCTATTAGAATTAACAAAAAAACCTTTTAAAAATTCTGTAAAGCTATTTGTATCTGCGATTTACATAAACAAACAAAAAATTCAAATTACCATTAACCTACAAATCGCGCGATTTGAAACGAAAAGGAAATTAATATTACCGATTCTTAATATTACATTCGATAGTATCTCCATTACTGCTAGTTTCACAAAACAATGTATGCCTAATTGTTTAAAATTAATTCGTAAAATGCATGGACATATCCTGGCAGATAGTATATATATGCATACAAGATGATATATAGATATCATCTTGCGAAGATTTTTTTTCTTCGGATAGGCTCTTGTATTTCACGTCCTTCAATTCGAATTTTAGCAAACCATTGGCATCTTTTCTTGTAAGAAATCTAAAGTTATTATGAAAAAGAGTACTTCAAAATCCTGTCTATTTAATTTTAAGATATAATTTCCTCGTTTCCAGACATTGAATGTTTCAAATGGTCCGTCGTCGAATGCCTTTTTCAACTCGACTGTGCCCGGTGTTTTGATTCTGATCCACACGGCGCTGGAAGTTGCAATTTTTGATGTGTGGAGAAAATATTCCACAACATCTTTGTTGATGTTAAAATGCACTTTTCGTGCACGTCTGATTACATCGTGCAAATCCATACGTTGCTAAAGGAAAGATAGCCTTTTTTCTTCTTTTCAATCAAGGCAAAATCTCGATCGCAATCAAGAAAACTGTGCCCCGTACCTAAACATTTATGTTCAATGCTCTTCAAAAGACCAAACTCGATCATCAACATGTATGCGAACAAGAGAATTTTATTTTTATTATGTCTACAGCAGTTATCGCTCCATATAATGATATTTTTCAAGCAATGAAAAGGACCCCGTAGCAAATGTACATAAAATGGCTTTCGGTCGATTTTGATTAAACTTCGTAAAATTGTAGTTCTCAATGTCTCAATCAAAAGTGTTATGGGGCACAAAGTCCGAAAATGGACAGTTTTCGAGTTATAGAGGGATAAACATCCAACCCTTCTAAGAAACATTACCAAATATCTTGAAAACTGCAGCTCTGCGAAAAAAATGTTACCTATGAAAGTTATTGGGCTCTAACGAGGAAATGCAAAGAAAGTCATGGCCTTAAGACACAGGTCATTTTTCAAGGTCCTTCAATGTGAACTTGTCATTTATTGCTAATATTCAGCTAATAAAGACAAGATATGGGAAGGAAATCAATATAGAACCCATAAAGGCAAGAAATGAGAATGACTTAGTCAATAGCCAGCCAATGAAGGAAAATCATGAGAAGGATGTGTTTAATATCTAGCCAATCAAGGCAAGAAAAGAGTGAGACTTAGTCGGTATCCAGCCAATGAAGGCAAGATATGACCAGGATGTTATCAATATCTTGCAAATGAATGGAATGTACATATGTGACTTAAACAAAATGTTGTCAATATTTAGCCATGAAAGCAAGAAAAGTGCGAGATTTAGTCATTATCAAGCCAATGAAGGCAAGTCATGAGTGCGATTTAGTCATTATCTAGCCAATGAAGGCAAGACATGAGCGAGACCTGGTCAATATCTGGCCAATGAAGGCAAGATATGACCAGGATGTTGTCAATAACTAGCGAAAGAAGGCAAGACATGACAGAGATTTAGTCATTATCTAGACAATGAAGGCAAGATATGAGCAAGACTGAGCCAATATCCGACCAATAAAGGTAAGTTATGACCAGCATGTTGTCAAATACTAGCCAATGAAGGCAAGACATGAGCGAGATTTACCATAGCCAATATGTAGCCAATGAAGGCAAGAGATGACCAGGATGCCGTCGATTCTAGCCAATGAAGGCAACTTCTGGCAACTGAATATCTCTTGCTGGTAATCGATTTCCTGCGTCACTTATGGTCTGAATCAGTCTTTGTGATGGAAAGCGAATTCTTTCTTGATGCCGAGCATACCCCAAGAAACATAATACACTGCTTATATGTGCACAATTTCCAAGCGTTCGAGCACCTCACTGGCATGTACAATAATATCCTCCTATAGAAGTAAGTTCTTCATCGTCAGCTATATCATCGTCCATGTTATCATCACCGTTCGGGATATAAGTAATCCAGAGTTGATGTTTAGACGCGTTGCGAAGTCGAGAAAAAACTCTGATTCTTATAAATCCTGGCTGTGGTACTCGATTATCCCCTTGTAGGATCTCAATGTGGAATTCTTCGCCATTGTCTCTTTGCAGTTTGTCTCGCACGTAAGAAGGTGCAAGTTTAACTTGATAAACCCCAGCTGTGAGTTCTTTTAAGAATTCAAGTGTCAGGACTGTTTCCTCTCCAACTTCTCTGAATCTGCAATAAGAACACTAATAAGAAGTACACTGTCTGAGCCGCCTTTCTGTCCAGAATTTCTTTCCTTTCTTGTCTCTTATCTTCACCCTTATCTTAGTATGCATAAATAGTCACACTTTCTTGCGCCCTCGGTTGCTATTGATTAAATAGTAGAGCACGTACCTCCTTCTAATCAATTGTGCATACATTTTATATTCCACCGTCTTTCCATACCTTTTTGCAAATCCTCTACATCTCTTCCTTCCTTCATAATCCTCCATATTGCAGTGTTTCATTTTTTAAGCCATCTGCTCATTCTGCCTTGTTTCTCTTCAGCCTTGCAAGCGCCTCCTTCACCTCTCCCCTATTAATCTCTTTTTCGCTGTCCTTGTCACCCGCTACCGTTTATTTACTCTATATTCTACACCTCTTTTCTCTACCTTTCCCATGTATCTTTCTTTCTCCTTCTGCCTTTTCTCCTTCATCCTTCTTCCGTGCTCCTTCTGCTGTCGAGTTTTCCTTTTTCTATTTCCTCCATTTTCTTATATTCTCCTTCATCCTAGCTTTGTTTTCCCTGCTTTCCTCGTCCTACTGACCGTTTCTAAGACCAATTTCTTCTTGCCTCGGTGTCACCTCTTCTATTACGCTATCAATAATTCCTTTCAAGTTTTTCTAGCAGCGTGTCTAATCCTTTCTCTTCATAACTCGCTATTTACTCGTTTTCTACTTTTCCTCTAAATTCTCTCAATTTTTCCTTGCATCAACGGTCCATTTCCAATTTTTCCCCCCTTTCCTTCTCTATACCCGTGTACGTATATTCCCCTTCCTCAACGCCCCTTGTATTTTCGTCGCAAATATACCATTTCTCTTCTTCTAACAAGTTTAGTAGCCTTCTACTCTTTTCATCCGTTTCCTTATGGTCCGAGTTTCTTGTGTACACCTCATTTTTTCTGTCCCTTACCACTCCACTTTGTTTCACGTTCCATGCATTCAGGTCTTCCCTACTGTCCTGCATCTTCCCTCTCCGCCTCTTCTACTGTACACGTATACTGCTTGCACAATATCTTTTCATAATGTTATTCTTACGAAAAATGCTCCTTCCTTTTCTTCTTCATACTCTCCCCTTTCTTTCTCTACCACCAGTTCCTTTCTTACTCCTGACACCATACCACCCATTCCTCTTCCTTTCACGTGCTCCTTTCTCGCTACTTGCATCTTCCACACATATGCTTTCGGTAATTTTCTTTTCATGCTTGTCAAATCCTTCTCATCCACTCACGTCTTACTCATCTTTTTCACATCGCACTTCTGTAATTTTTCTCTAAATCTGTTGACCTTTTTATTTCTCTCTTTTTTCATTCCTGTACTTTCTTCCTTGCATTCAAAACCTCTTGTCGCCCCCCACAAAGGATTATTTCTATTCCCTCCCCTTTGCCCCCCCCCCTTATTTAACACCCATTTTCTTCCCTCCCTTAGCTCTTCTACTTTATCGTCCAAATCCATATCTCTCCAAATCCTTATCCTACCACCTTTAATCCTCTTAATCCATACCTTTCCCTCGATTAGCCACTATCTTCTTCTTTCCCGCCCTGCGCGCCGATGTCTCATCAGTTCCCCAATTTAATTCTCCCCATCTTCCCTCTTTCTTCCCCTTTAATTCTTCTTTTAATGTCAATTAATGTCGGGCGCCACCTTTAATTCGGTTTATGAACAACCACCTCATACTCTCTCGCTTCTTCCATACTTTCTGTCTCTACCACATTATGCTCATTCTTTAGTTCCAGTTTACTTAATGTCTCTTCTAGCAGTTTTATGTTTCTTTTCCCATCCTCCTTAATTTATCTCTGCCTGTTCTGTATGCTTTCAAACTGTTCCTTACTCATCTTTCTCTCGTTTTCATATACCATCACATTCTTCCCATTTCTGTCTCACTTTTTATGCCTCTCTTTTTACCTTCTACCCTTGACTCTTAATATCATCCAGGCTTCGCAAGTCTCGTCTCTAAATCCCTTTATAAGAGATTTCAATGTGTTTAGCCTATTTCTTTCATCCTTTGTCTCTTTGCAGTTTATCATCCCCCGTTTTCTCCTTATTACTTGCATGCTGTCACTGTTAATCGCGTTCGCCGACCGATGCCAACTGTATAGCAAATCGTTTGACCTTGAACTCTGCGATTCCGATCTACATTCAGTCTTTCAAAAGTAATGGGCCTCCCGCGCTTATATCCCCTTCCTCGACTATGCCGTTTCTACGATATCCAAAGGCATAGCTAACGTATCATCTGGACTTCACTCAATGCTTACCTTCTCTATGCCGCTAACCTCTCTCTCTTTGCTATCACTGTTCCTTTTTGCTTCGCTCCTCTCAAAAATCTCGCTCTCTCTTCGTCTGGAGTCACGCTGTGGACTCCGCATAACCGCTATGGTGCTACCCTGTTAATCTACCGTTTGCCTAAAGTCCCGCTGCTCTATCTCCGGACTTCCCCACCTGTTATTTTCTATCGTACTCGAGAACTTTAAAACCTTACCCAAAACTCACCCTCATATACTAATTCCATTAAATTAAAGTGTGGCTGTTTTTGCGCCTTCTCCCGCCACATACTTCAAACTCTTACTTCCTGCAAAATCATTCAGTGTACCACCGAAGCGAACTTAATCTGAAAATCAACTTTCGTCAATTTTGACATTCTTTGTTTCAATTAATGACAGTTGAAAAACACCGTGTAAACTCTATCAGAACATTTAAAAATTACCTTATACAGGAGATCAAGTCGACGCCAGCCCTGTATGAGACTATATATATAGTGGCGGACTGGCATGGGGGCGCCCCTAAGGCATGCCAAGGCGTCTCAAAAAGATTATATTGTTTAAGCAAATAAATATATTTTATATTGCAGTAGAAAGAGTGAAAGGAATATCCAATAATATCCGTTGACACGTTTATCTTTGTACATAGAATAGAATAAGATATGATATGAATGAACTCTTAGAAGAAAAACAATCTGCCCGCTGTGCGGGCACATTCTTATCGCTTGCAAGTTTCAGCGTGTCTAGGGTGCGCGATTTTTGGTTCTTGCTCTTCGCGTTTGATAATATCTTTACTTCACGCTGCATGGTCGGTCTTTGCACTTCCCCACATTTGTGCACAAACTTTTTAAAAGTAAAGTTCAAAGCATCGACAAAACTGTAATTTCGGGATTCGCGAATTATCTTTTGTTAAAGCTTCTTCAGCTTTATCGAATACATTCTCATAACGTATTTCGTGCTTCGCTTCCGATTTTTTCCAAAATGCAAACTTTTCTACATTATCTACAACACTATTATATCTAATGTATATTATATTTATTTTTGTACTTCTGCCCGGGATTGCTTATTCAGTTATTGCAAAATAAGGTACAAATTTTATTCATAATGATTAATTTAATATTTTTGTTCCTTGTTTTGATCTAAATTTTATTCTCAGCTACCCTGAAAAATTTATCGTTTCAATTAATTTATATTATTACATTTTATTATATGCATTGGTATTGAAACAGGCGTATTTTCATTGCCCTGTTTTTATAATTTCAAAAGTGCGCTCTTTATAAATAAAATATTTTTTTATTTAAAAAATTAAATTTTTTATTTTCAATGAAATTCTTGAAATATTAAAACGAAGCTTAAAAAAACTACGCGTTACATTAGAAATGATCAATAACGAATTTGGAGCATCCTATCGAAACGTGATGAACCAATTTGTAATTTGTTGTAATTTATCTTTTTTTGCAACAAAATTTGTTATGACAGTCTTGGCAGGATGATGTGGGGAGGGGAGTCAAGTCCTTATGACAAAATTTAAATTTTAATTATATATAGCATATAGTCTGATACACGGCGCTGTCAGCAGATGTCATTAAAGCTCAATCGCTGTTGTTTGTTTCGGCCCAACTTTGAATCTTTTTTCTGCTCAAATTATAAATTATTCATTGTACAGCATTTTTCGAGAGGACTTTTTGGTTCCTTATTGTGCATTAATACACAAGATCGGCTGTTCTTTGAGTGATGGGACACTCTGTAATACTCTCCAAAGAAGTCGCACACTATCTTGAAAACTGATTGTCTAATTTCTTTACGTATACTATAAACACTAATGACTTATTGCTTTTACGTTGATCCTCCTTTGTAAGGACTTGCAGTTCAAAACAAATTACATGTACCCTTAAAAATATTAAATACTCTTGCCTAAACTAAAACTATAGTTTCAATATTCCTACTGCGAGCGCTGATTTTGATAGAGAGATCATGCATAAACGAGTAGCCATTTACTCTGAATTCATTTTCCTGATTCCCGATGACAAATATGAATATATAGGGTAAGAGCAACAATTCTTGGTACCTAAGCCCAATTATTGGCAAGGCAAAAAACGATTGAATTTATTTTATTTTAGATAATTATTTGATTACACTAGATAATAAATAAATGCATTATTTGTAAAAATGATAGAATTAATTAATTATTAAAATGAGGCAAAAAATGGTAAAATATATATTATCTGCCAAACTAGAGAAGGGTACCAGAAGTGGGTGGAGGGGGGGGGGGTCCAAGAATAGGTGCTCTTATCCTAAAGTATTTAATATTCGCTATGAGACCATTCTTTCGAAATAAAAAACAAGCTAATCGTGAAGGGTTTATTGTACGTTCTGTAATGTTTTACAGTTTTTCTTTATCTATCATGCAGTTTCCCCAAAAGAGTTGTAAATTGTATAAAATAAATAAGACGTCCGATTGGTTACCCAGAAAAATCTTGGAAATCACTTTTTTAAAACCAATTTTTTCTGATTTCATCACATAATATATTTTTTACAGATATAAGGTTGCAATTAAATGAACAGTTAAAATGTCTGGACTTACGGATGGAGGCACAGGTTGCACTGGTGGCTGAGTTGCAGGACTTCTTCAGAAGACGTGCAGAGTTGGAGCTAGACTACAGTAAATCGTTGGACAAAATGGCCAGAAGCATACAGCTAAGGCATAAGGAACAGAAACAGAAGTAATTTTCACTTTCTTTCTTGGCTTTTAATAAATCAATTAAAATGTCAGAATTGTAGACTCTGATAATGTTAATGAATTATTTCGAAGAAACAGTGAAAAGAATAAAACCTGCTGAAATTGATTAATAATAAATACCTCATTGGTCGCCATTAAGTACCAAGTTTAGTTTCGTAAAAGTTAGATAATTTGAGAAAATATAATTCAGCATAGCGTATCTTTCATAATTTTCAATTTGTTGATCCTTTCGGGATAAATGTATCTTATGTGACGATTTTCCTTATTCGTCGAAATATTGTTATTATAAATTGAAGACGTTTAAGAGCTTGTGCAAAATATGTAATTTATAGTTACTTAACGTATCTAGTTAATAGAATGAGAAACTCTTGGATGATTCATAATACGCTAGAGTTGACTAGAATTGGCACACATGTACATTTCACATCCATTTACATGAGACTTATACACTGGAACCTGCATTGAATGTAATACGGACTTTGCCTGAAATTAGCCTTGACCCTATTTCCAGGACAGACGTAAACAGTCGTGGCGTGGAACCTATTACGCAATATACGCGCGTGAGTATCCGCGCGGTCGAAATTCAGATGGATTTTGAGCGTCTGGTTTTTAAGGTAACATATGCGAAGTACCTTCTAGCATAAAGCCTGGCAGCAGGCCTGGGTGTTCAATGATCTTCTGAAAACACCTTGTTAACGCATGATGCACACTCGTCAGGTACTTGTACCAGAATTTATGCACCATGTCCGAACCTGGAGCTTTCCAGTTACTTGTCTTTTTGAAGACGCTAAAACATTTAAAGCAGTGATGATTGTTAGCTTTATTTCGGGGCTATTTCCTCCCCTTGCTGTCTCCAGTTTGAATCACCTAGTGTCCAAATTGCACTTGTTCATTTTTTCCCAAACACCTGACCAGTAGTTAGTCATATCTTCCAATTGAGGGACTTCAGTGTCTTGCTGGTTATTTTGCTTTACACTCAGTTCATGGTGGAACCTTCTGTCATCTGTCTGAAAGTTTCTATTTTGTTGCCTTCGTGCACTACCTTTCTTGTACGGACGCAGTCTGGCAGAAAGAACATCAAGTAAATGCCGTTGGAAGTCCATAATCTCATCCAATATTGATGGTGTTAATGTTTCGGTCTGCCGAGAGTGGATAATTTTAGTAACATGGTTTATCATCTTTTTGGTATAATTTCCTATTTTATATTGAGTTAATTGACCCAATTTGCACGTTACTTTGCTGACATCCATATCCAACCTGACCTTCCATGGTGGATCTCGATTTCTTCCTGGGACAAATACTGCATTTGCAGGCCTAGTTCTATGGCCCAATGTTCTAACGGTTGCCACAGCTGCACAATATACAAGATGTCGTGCACCTCTAACGCAGTTTGTGTTACGTTCAAATTCATAAGTAAAACCTTGCTGTTGAGGTGCTCTATTAGTACACGCAAATCATGTGTGATGTTCATTTTGGGCAGAGAATGCCTTAGTGTTAACATGAACGAAATTCCTTTCAAGTTTCCATAGTTTTTCTGGGATTTCGCTATCTGCATTATCATCATTAATATCCGGATGTTGTTCTAATGGACTTAGTAGATGATGTTCATTATCCCTAGCACCTATGCCTTCAGGTTCAATCAACTTTTCGTTGTCTTCATCTTCCAAGGGGAGTTCATCAATAGGAAGCTGCTGTTACACTTCCATTTTGATAGCAGCTATTTCAACAGTCGAAAGCAATCTGTTTACAGATATTGAGCATTTCTGATCTGCAACATTCTGCTCATTTATTTTTGTGGCTAGCTCTGGGTATTTAAGTAAAAAGAGTCTATAAATGTCTCACACTTTGCCCACATTTCTCTGCCAAAAAATAAAGGCGCATAACATCTCTGTTCATATGGTATGTCCATTTCCGTCGCTTTTTTGGTTGCTGAACCTCTGCTTCTGCGTCTGTTTGTATAAGGCCATCCAACTCTGAAGGATGTGGTGGTGTTGGATCATCAATAGGTTGACGAAGAACATCAATTGCCCCTGCTTGACCGTGTGACGTGGCTTCATCTAACTGATATTTATTGTCCGACAATCACACGGGCAAGCTCTATAGGGATCCAATATTCAACCTGGAGAGCCCAATAGGGAACCAAAATTCATACTGGAGTGTCCATTTCTAGGGATATACCTTTCTGATAAACGGTAGTTCCAATGCCATAGACTGAGAACAAAGAGTTGAAAGACTTTCGCAAAGCGGTTCATGTAACGTTTGTGGATTTTTTAAATCCATTTTTCTCAAGAACCGCTGAAAAGCGCTTCGTATTTCTATAACATACTAAAAAAGTCATATTTCATACTTTAATAATTAATATTGATACTTAATATTATAAAACAAAATTCCAATGCTTTTGGGGTCTACTTGTTCTCATCGATAATTACAATCTATTAACACAGTAGAGTTATGAAAACATGGCTAAAGAGCATCGCAACCGCAAACCCATGGCTACTATGTTGACTTCTCGCAGGCCATGATGATTTGACAAATGATATTGTGGAATATGATAATATTAATTATTCGAATATCAATTATATTTAAATTTGTCTAGAAACGTAAAGTTCAGTTATCGCTAAATGTAGCTTACAGTGCTCAGCTAGAGAGTACAGTTGGAAGGGGAAGTTGCGTCAACATCGCGGCACACTAAAGTTTTCTAACGTATTGTGTCTTCAACATCAAAGGATATTCTTTTTTGAAGATCAAATGTGTTTTAATGATGTCAGGAAGCTGCGATCGTCACAATTTGGTAGCGCTCAGAGCATTTTCTAATATTTAAAGACGGATGTGAACGGAGTAGTCACATTCGTCGTGTGAAGTGTGATAAAGTATTTTTGCAGAGTGCAACGTGTCAATGATTAGTCGAATCATTTCTGGATGTACATCATATTGCCCAAATTAAGTGTGACCTGCGAAAAATTGCATTTGTACCGTCGAGTTGAGTGTTTATTTTTAATTGAAATCTGTTGGAACTGAGTGTCAAACTGAGAAGTCAAACGCGAGTGCTTATCGGCCAGTTCAAACGGGGTTACCAGGGATTGGCAGCAAGGCAGTGCTGAAAGAACATTTTGCGAGGTGCTTTAGAGACAGAAAAACAGGAGGAACTTAACGAGTAAGTCCTAACCAATGACGCGATGAAGAAAACCAAACTGGTGAATCGTCTGCTTAATTTAAGTTTAAAAACGACGGGTATAAAGAATAATTGCACATTCGTCTAAGTCAGCTTCAGAGATCAGTTACGGAGAATCCGAGTATGAAGCAGAAGAAAATGAAGAAGATGGATGTGGATCATAGCAAGGAAGCGATCACAATTCTATCATCAATGATTAACCCAGCGAAGAAGATATCGCACCGGATATTGCGCAAAAAGAGAATTCTGGCGCAGGAACCATATCACAACCTAGCTTGGCTTTTAAAGATATTGAAGATGCTTTGGAAACATTCAGCGGAGACGGAAGTCAGAATTTCCAAAGGTGGATAACACATTTTGAGGATTTTTCAGAACATTGCAACTGGACGGAAGTCAGCCTCGTTAAAAAAAGTCGGATGAGACTTTTCAAGAGTTCACTTATCGTGTTTTGGATATTGCTAGTCACGCAGAGATAGAACTGGAAGCAATAATCCCATACATAATAAATGAATTTCATGATAATGATGGAAACAAATGTTTTTTATATGAAGCAACGACGATACAAGAGCTGCCAAAGAAGTTTACGTACTGTGAAGCAATACTGAGTAAGAACAAAGTAAATGTTTATAGAAGTAAGTCTAAACAACAAGCGAAAGACAAAACAGCTTAAGGATCACACAGGATCATAATCTGGAAAGTGATTGTCTCGACAAATCCAAATGAGCAAAATTTGTTTCCTGTTAACAGTTTGGGTACATAGCAACTGAATGTGCTTCTAAACAATCGAAAGACTCAAAAACTCAATGCAAACGGTAAGACTTGTTGCGATGCAGTTACGAAAGGCGACAGGAAGTCATATAAGAAGGAGAGTGTTTTGGGCAAAGAGGTGGAAGCTATGATTGATTCAGGTAGCGTCTTTCGTCTATCTTGATCGAGTTTTTACGTACAGTTAGGAACTTTATTTGTTAATCCCAAGGTTATCTATTTTGGAAGTTTTGCGGAAACCAACAACAATGGAAATTTTCATGGCGGACGTAACTTTGATGAAATATCGATTAAATTACCAGGTCATGTAGTTCTAAATGATTTTATTTCCAACGGCATCTTCATTGGAGGTAAACTTTTTGTTTTAGTGGAGGTTAGACTGAAGAAAGGACAGGTGAGGTGTCTGAAATTGCATAGATGAGACCACAATGAGATATGTCATGAAGCAGATTCATCTGATGAACGCTGCCACACAGAAGTATCCTGGAAAGAAGTAATTAACTTCAACATTAATTTTGAAGGATTATAATTTTATTCTCTAACGAAGTACATCAAGGATCTAACATTAAAGAAGAAACTAAAAGAACTTGTGAAGCATTACGCACCCGAAGCGACTTAGAATAGCGAAGTGAAGGTGAGGATGGTTCTGAAAGATGAAATTCCAGTCTTTTAGAATCTTTGGCAACTATCAGCGGAACATAGGAAAAAAATGAACGAAACAGTTGAATTTTGGATATAAAAGGGAATCGAGAAAAGAGCGTTTTCGAATATGTCACTCCTGTGGTTCTGACTTCAAGATAAAATGGAGAACATCTTCTCTGTGTAGATTACCGGATGTTAAATAAGAAAGCTGTGTTGGATAGGGTTCCTCTCTCACTCATATAGGACCTTCTCGACAAATTACAAGGTGCGGTAGTATTTAGCACTCTTACCTAAAGAATGGATTTTTTCACGTCCCACTGGAAAAGAAAAGTTCCATTTCGTCTCAGTACTTCTGTCGTGTTTCAGAAACACATAAGTCCGATATTTAGACCTTTGATTTCAAATGGAATAATAATGTCGTGCCTAAACGACATTATAGTTCCCACAAAGATTGAAAAAGAAAATATCGAGAAACTGAAACTGGTTCCGGAATTGGCTGGTTTATAAGGAAAGATGGAACCAGCAGGTCATCAGAAGTTAAAATGAAGGCCGCGACGGATTTAACTAAACCTAAAACGATCCAAAAATAAAATGCTTCAAAAATATTCTAAAGACGGTTTGATGCATCCCATATTTTTCGGTTAGTTAGAAGACGTCGCGTACAGAAGAAAAGTATGCAAGTTACGAATTGGATTTTCCCTCGGTGGTTAAAGCTCTTGAAAAGCTTCGGGTTTACCCAGTATGCATGTTTTCGAGTACAAAGATGGGCTATATTGATTAAGAGTTTTCAGTACACCATAGAACATGGCATCGGCCCGGTACCTTGATGCGGGACCCACTAAATCGAAAACAGCAGAAGAAGCTATTGGACGACTAAGAAGACAAGCAGTTATTTTAAGTAATCGCAGGCGTACAGTTTCCGATAGAGGAACTGCTTTCACCTCTAACGCATTTCAAAATGATTGCAAGATTTAAGGTATCGAACGAGTATCGATAATGACTGGAATACTCTGCGGAAATGGACAGGTGGACAGAGTGAGCCGAATCATTATCCTAGTTCTATTCAAACAAGGTTCAGAAGATTAAAGATTGTGAAGGCCATTTCCAGACCCGATTTTGAATCAGATTCTGGAAGCGACGATGATAATTTTTAAGAGGGCAGCAACGAGTTTGTTTCAAATGCATTATGGCCGATTGTGGGATATGATAATATTAATTATTCAGGTATCAATTATATTTAAATTTGTTTAGAAGCGTAAAGTTTAGATGTCGCTTACAGCGCTAAGCCATAAAGTAGAGTTGGAAGGGGAAGTCGAGTCAACCTGGCGACACGTTAAAGTTTTGTGACACGTTGAGTATAGTCTATTTTGAGAATTACTGCTTAACTTTTGATAATATTATATTGTGTTACGACTCAGCTAACGGCTAAGTCCCGGTAAGGAAAAATATAACACACTAAGTTTGAATAACTATAAATAAAGTGAAACTTATCATTATATGTGGGACGTGAGCTTCATACCAGCCATAGTATTACACAGTCTACAAACATTAGACACATGAACTCCGCATGCGTCAAAAGAGAGAGAGCCAGGAGAGTGTCGCCCCTTGGACTAAGAGCGCATGCGCGCACTCCGTAAAAGTATACTTAAACGGCCGTGGTCGGAAAATACCCCCTCCTACAAACGAGAACTTTGCGTCACACAGACACGCACAGAAAGATACGAAAACCGTCCAGTTTTGCGTAAATAAACTTTTCTTTGTGTTAAAATGTGCTTTTAATGAGATATCCGGTCCTGCAATATTTTATACATTTTAACGCACGAATCATGTTCTAATAATTAAAATATGCTCAGAGACGTGGGCAAAATTCGAATTGCGAAACGTAGATCGATTCGTTTCGATAGAACTATCATTTTCGAAAGATTAATGGTCTTTTTGGGTGTAGATCGGTCTACATGTTCAAAATTGCGTTCTAGAAAACTTGTGTACAATTCCTAATAATTGTTTTAAACTGTTTTATTTGAATAATTTTACTTTTGTAGACGAGAGCAGTGGCCCCTTTTCTCCAGCTATGCCTGCTGGCAACAACTGGTCAATGAAACGAAATCTCTCAGCAGGGATCATGCTGCTCTTTCCGAGGTATATAGTTCTCACCTCGTGGGAAGGCTCAACCAAGTAATGGAGGATGTACAACGCATCTACAAGCGAGTAAGTTTCAACAAAAAGAACTTCGTGTTCGGGACTATTCACGACTTAATCTCATTTTTTTAAAGTCGAAGACAGACATCTATCAGCAGGTTTTATGATTATACCGGAAGTAGTCAAAGTTTTTTTTATACACTGCTAATCGGTCAACAGAATCATCTATAATATTTCCGAATAAAGCATTTCGCTTGTCGCATCGTTAAACAACTTAACTTCTGACTTGCTTGATGATACAATTTCGTTCGGAACCTGTTCTTTTTCGTTTTCGCTCTCTTTTGTTTTTACATATGTGCGCACGATTATTCAATATTTTCATATTTTAAGTAGTAAGTTTTATTGCACTGAAGAGGGTTAACATTATAAAAAATATGCTTTTCATTAATTAAGCACTTCACTTACAAGTTCCAATAATGAAGATATAACCACTAAGATGTTTCACAAGAAACTTACGGAATCCGTTTCAAATCAGACAGAGTACTACACTTGAAATCGCAGAATCTTTCTGGGACAAAATATTTTGTTTTTTTTGCAAAAATATCTCAAAAGTTATGCGTATTTGAATTTTATTAATAATGTAGAATTCGGTTTTCTCACAATCGAATTTTCTAGTTTTTCTTAGAAACAATTAAAGATAAGAAAAAATGTTAAGATAAAGTTTGCACGTCTATAAAAAATTATGATATTAAAATATTTTTCATAGTTGACCAGAAAAATTTTAAAATTACATTTTTAGGACAAAAAAATTCGACCAGTCTCAAAAACGGTATAGCCCGCATCATGCTGATAAGATATATTCAACCTATTAGTAGAAACGTTTTAAAAATATTTAGAAGAATAAAAAGGGTGGGGTTTTCAAGAAAATCTTAACTATTCTTTTCTTCAAATTTTAAAAATATGAAAAAAATATATTTTCTAAAAAACTCTACCTTTTTTATGCTCTAAAATATTTTTGTAAAGTTTCGATTTATACTAGAAAGGCATCTTATCAACATCATGGGGCTAAACCATTTTTGAAAGCGGAAGAATTTTTTCCCTTAAAAATGTAATTTTTGCATTTTTTTCGTAAATCATTTTTTAAAAACATTTTTTGTGTCTGTCAGTATTTTCAAGACAAAGTAGAACATTTGATCATAAGAAAAAAGAATTCTCCTGGCTAAAAAGTTATTTAGCAACCATAAAAAAAAGCTCAAAAAAAATTGGCAAAAAATGTAAAAGTGGGTTTTTTAAAAAACAGATCACAAAATTCGAATACGCATAACTTTTCAGATTTTTTTTTTTGCGAATCGGAAAAATACGTATCGCTTAATTTCCTCTAAAAACCAACATATTTCATCCCGAGAGATTCTAGGATTTCAACTGCCCTTCCTGAATTGAAGTGGAGTCGGTCTTGTTTTTATTTTCCGGCGTCCATATCGCAATAGTTTGTTTCTCTGTGTGAAAAAATGCTCTCCTAATTTCTTCAGATTGAAAAAAATTGGAGGTAAAGGTTATGAAATATATGATCTCTCAAGATCAGGCAAACATAAGACCATAATTTGACCTCTGAACATTTCTACATTTTCATTCATGAGAGTGTAATGTAATCGTTCAAAATTTCTATCATAAAATTTTGTAGGTGTCTATCTGTCTGTATGCTTATTTTTATGTATTTATGTCTGTGTATATGACTGTCTGTATGTCTGTCTGTATGTATGGTTACATGTTTTAATTCGTTAATTGTCTCGCCCTAGGTGGCTTGGCAATTTTGGTAGATGTATAGGTTGATAGGGTAACTCAAATAAATTAACACTGAATTTAAAGGAAAAAGCCTTGCGGCACAAAAAACCTTGAATTTATTGTTTAAATTAAACTGAAAATGAGAACACAAGTTGAAGATAACAAAGGGGTAACCGTTCACACACACACACACACACACGCGCGCGCGTCCCGACGCGATCGATTATGATCTAGTTGATCAATGTATGAATTTTTATGAATAACTTCTTTTAAGAAGTTGAGAGATCAATCTCGTTCAGATTGGGGATGCGACTAGGCTGTTAAGCTTGTTAAACAGGAGCTCCTCGCTTGGTCGAATTGATAGATCTGGTTCTCGCGACGAGAGACGATCTCAGACTGACTCGAAAACGCGCGACTTCGTTCGCGTACATACACTCCTCTCTCTTCTCACCCCCCTTCAATCGGCTCGCTGGTGGATCCGCGACACCACCAGAAAGCCGATTTCTAACCGTTGAATTACAGTGTTGCGACGCGACATGACATGAATGTTGCAACCGTGCTAATTTTTGAATGATTTGGCCAACGGAGCCAGACAGTCAAGTTTATAAAAAGGAACGCGGAAGAATTTACCTATACCTGAAAATTAGTCATGCCGCCCGTCAGAATAAGTTGCTACATATGTGCAATCCCCTTACAACCACGAGCGATGTTACACATATCTGACGCAGAAATGGAGCAGAAACAACAAAACGCAATTTATCGTCGTGCTGAACATGAAATAGCTCCTTAAGAGATTGATGCCTGAACTACAATCGAAGCGTTAATATGGAGATGAATGATTTTGCACTTGATCCTAATTTTCTGACACTCAATATTTTAAAACAAAGAAGAAATAGTTCTTGTATATTTTGTAACATAATGCAAGATGTGACCAGGTTGTTGGTAAAATCTAGGTTTAATTTTTTTGCAAAAAAAAATATTTACGTACCGAAATGAACTCATTCTTGCCCTGAACATTTGGATTTGAGTGGTTTTATAACAAACGTCCTACTGCAAGGCTTAGAATTTTGCAGTAGGCCTTATTGCTTGTCTGGGGGTCCGTTGCAATATTTTTGCAAGGGCTCCGTGATTCATCGAAGATAGATGAGCCTGATTTTAATGGTGAAGAAACGTTTTCGGAGGAAGTGTTCAATTCAATCAGTCCCATAACACGCGAGCAAATCAGGGATTTATATACGTATTGCGATGCTGTACGTGATGCTGTACAAGATCGAGGGGTACATCGCCGTATCAGTAAAAAGGATTTGATGATGTTTTTGTGTAAGCTTCGCCAAGGATTGAGTGATGACTTTTTAAAAGTTATTTTTGGATAAGATAGTAGGTAAAATGGGAGTCTCATTATTTCTATTGTGTGAAGATCTTTGATGACACGTTTTGTTCCCAACAGCATGGGGTTGACGGCTATAACACGGGAGCAGTATATACAGGGACACGTAACGGACTTCGCAAATGAACTTTATAATCCCACTCCTGATGTTCCAAAAGTGATTGCCTATATGGATGGAACTTATGTATATATCCATAAACCCAGCAATTTCACAGCACTCAGGCAAACATACTGCGTTCATAAAGGTCGCCACTTCATTAAGCCAGCCGTAGTTTAGCTCCAGATGGCAATATTTTGAATATTTATGGGCCCCTACTTTTCTGTTCGAAAACGATGCCATCATGGTGGACTGTGGTTATCGTGATGCCCTACCGCTTCTTGAAAATCTTGGTATTAACCATAAAATGCCACCTCTGTTAGTTCGTGGACAAAGGCAATTTGATACAGAAGAAGCAAATGACTCAATATTGATCACTAAGACAAGGTGGATCGTAGAGGCACGAAATGGCCACGTAAAAGCTGTTTTTAAGTTCTTCGGAAATCTCATGAACATGAACCATGTCTTTAACATCGGCGATTGTTACGAAAATCACGTGAACCCAAGGTCGTCCAGGCCAGAGTTACAATTGACAACCTGCATACCAGGAATGCCAGATGGATTCATCTTAATGAACACCAAGTACCTCATTTCGCTAGGCTGGTTAAAAATTATCTGAAGGAACTGACGGTTGAGATCTATCAGCTGAATCTAGCAGGAGCTTACATCCAAGTTAAGTTTGACAGAGAGCGAATGGAAGATTTAGAGTTGGACGAACTTGTCGATGAACCGGGTTGAATCAGAGTGCGAGTGTATTCTCGTTTCAGACGCGCAACTAAATATCAGATCTGTATATCCTATGTAGAAGATAACTTGGTTCAAGCATCCGATGATAAAGAGTTTCAGCTGGATGAACCACAAAACAATGAACAAATATTTAGGTACTACTGTACTTGCAAAACTGGAGCCAGGACAGTCGGATCATGTGCACATGTAGCAAGCATATTATGGTATTTAGGATATGCGCACCATCAGCTAGCAGTAAAGTATCCTTGTGGGTCGAATGAACAGTAGAATAATATACCAAAACTTGTCTTATTTGAGCAAACTAATCCTCATTGTTGTCTTTACTGCCCAGAGCGTCATCCAATACCAAATCGTACACTAATGTTGCTATAACTGTTTTAAATACTTCACGATTTTGCCTTCATTGGCCGGATCGCATCATAATCTTGCCTTAACTGGCTGGAAAATACCAGAATATTGCTATTATTAACCTGATCATTCTTTAATCTTACATTAAGTGGCTGGACAATACTCCGGTATTGCCCTAATTGGCAGGATCGTGCGATGATATCATGATGATATTTTATTGATTACCCAGATTTTTTACTTAATTGGATGGGCAGAGAGTTGGGCATGACATATATTATCGATCAGGAGACCCTAAGCTTCAAATTTTAAAGAGACATGTTCGGCATGATCCCTGAGCGTAGTGCCACACAGTCCTCTGTGGTGGCTGTAACTTCTCATCTGCATGGAAAGCAACATACGATGCAACGTCGTCGGAAAAGTATCCTTTCGTCGACCTACATACATATATATTATTGTTCAGGGGTTCCAAACCTCCGAAATATTTAAGGGACAGTGAGTTCGGCATGATCCCTGACCGTAAGGATTTTCAAAATTCTGGAATATTCCCCATACAAAAGGGGAAAATGCATATTAAAAAGGAGATGAGAAATTTAAATCCTGGGCACCACACATAATATTTTAAACCAAATTTTTATTTGGAAAAAGCTTTTAATAGTTTCTTGATCCCTGAAACGTGATGAAATAGCAATATTTATAAATGCGAGGCAGAAAGAATAATTTATTTTATATAAAATCAATTGTTTTATTTTCTTTTAATTAGAACAAACATACATTTGAGCAATTTGCACTTTTCTTATTAAAGAAATTGTTGGAATGTAGGAATGAATATCAACTTGAATGCCTAAAAAAGTACAAATTAGCCAAAGATTAGTAAAAAATTACTAATTTGATTTGTCGAGACATTTCCTAATTCAAAAGTGGAGACCCAGTAAACACTAGAAGGGCTGATAGTCAAAGAACACTAAAAAAGAGTGGGAGCAAAAGTGAGATATTTGTTTTTGACCACACCCACGTCTGAAAAGTTTGATTGAAAAATTTTGTTCGGTTTCGAGAGAACGGAATGAAAAATAACGAAAATAATAATTCCCGAAGCAGAAATTTTCGAAAAAATAAAAATTCCCGAAAGAAAATAAAACGACCGCAAATATTAAATATTATACTTATTTTTCGTTGTTGCATTTTTTCGTATTTGGTAATTTGAAAATGCGACAAAAGGGTGCCATCCCGAGAAAATGTCATTAGTAATTGTTGAAACTATTAGTAATAATTATTAATTCATTTATCAACAATCGTAGGATCTATTGTTGCAATAACTTCTTCTTCTTGCAATAACAATAACTTCTCGCCTGTTCTTTTACTTCAAGTTCTTCTACTCCCAGCTGAGACCCTATTCTCGTATTCCAATCCCCTATTATAATTACCCGTTCCGATTTAGCTCTCAAATCTCCTACTTCTTTTATTAAGTCCTTACAAATTTTTTCACATCCCTCGTTTTTGTGTACAATAAAAATATTATTTCTTATCCTTCTACCCCCTAAAAAATTTCCACTTATATTCAAGCCATATCCTTTTTTTTTATTCTTACCGCCCCCTTAGTTTTCCGCACGTAGCCTCTGTCCAGTCCTTCGGTGAAGTCTATTTGTCTGCCTGCCTATATCCATGTCTCCAAAATTATTATTATCTCGAATTTCTCGAAAAAAATCCCAAACACCTTTCACCTTCCTTGCTCCCGCAATGTTCCAGATAACTCCTCTAATGGCTCCTTCGTCTTCCTCGAAAAAAAAACAAGTTTCTATGTCCTTCTTTTCTTCATTCCAAACAAATTCGTACTTAAAATACGTACTTAAAAATTATATGTTTTCCTTTATTTTTTAGTATGTAACAAGAGGCACAGTGTCCTACAATGTGTGTTTAGCCGGGTCTATGGGTGATCTGTTTGGGACGCAAGACCAGAAATCGATTTCCTTAATATATAGGGAGTATTTTAATGTTGAAAACGTATTTTAAAAATTGATATTGTCAATATGAAGTTAACAGAAACCTGAGACGCATAGCAGATAGTTCAGTGTTTAAAAATGATATTACTATGGGGGGTTGTAGATTGCATTTAAGTCAAAGTTGGTGTAGAATAAATCAAGAGCTCGGATTAAGTAATTAATATAAAGACGAAACATCAGAAGTAGGATCTGAAATCGCTATCCAACCATTAAACAGCATATATTTTACTTGAGTTGACTGAATATACATATTACAATAATGTTCTAAAAATAAGAGTTATTGACAATACATATTTCCCATAAATTTTTAAACATGCCAGTATCAAGTATAAGTAGAGACGCAGAAAATACTGCCATTCATAAGCCTGGAAAAAGTATGATGGGAAATTGCGGGAAAAAAGGGGTCGAAGGGAATGAAGGAAGCTTCAGGTGGAGATGGAAAGAAGGCGCGGAGGGGAAAGGTCGCTGGCAATGAGCCTAGCCCGCAACTAGAGGAATGCCTACTGTGGATTTTGACCATAGACCGCAACTCGAGTGCACCGATGGGCGTAGGCGTAGAGTCGTAGGCGGTTACACTATTTATTAACTAATTCTGAGCAGAAATAATTAGAAAAAGAATAAAGAATGCGCAAAGCTTGGCAAATATTACCATTTGCATAAAATATTTCTTATTAATGTTGGAATATACCTGTAAAATAACTAACTAACGGATGGCCGCACGACGATAAACACGTGCGTGAACTGATCTCGGAGTAAATCGCTTTTGGTACCTATAATTCCGGATATGGTGATTATTATTTGAGATGTTTGATGTGTATTGTGCTCCTCTCAATAGAATAACGTACATGTTTTAAATCACGTGCTGAACTTCGGTGGTATGTCGGATTATCAGTGTTGTGTAACGTAACCTATACATTTGAACATTTTTGTGAGCTGATTTAGGAGCAACGCATTCTCAGTGCTGATAGATTTTTTATGTGTTGGTGATTTCGGTATGAGTTCGTTTATGCTTGGTGTGCTTTCATGCGCTCAGGAATGAGAAGAGAGAAAAAAAAGGGACAAGAAAAACATGTATTTCTAACATCACACCTTGTGTGAAAGCAACAGTATTGCCCTGCAAGCGGACCAAGTGAGAGCATGTAAGATAGCTTATAGTTTAGAGTATATGGACAATATAAAGTCGACTGCTAGCTCGATCACTATATAGGAGCAACCTTAACCTCTCATAATACACACAAATGACTCAATAACATCTGATAGTTTAACAGATTCATGTATAGGATGTGGTACAATCGACCATAGTGAATGTGCGAAAAAATTAACAAAAATGCAGATGGTAAATATTCGCTGAGCTGCAGCTCACGTCAAAACTCCAGTAGAAGACAATAGGGGAAAATCTAGCTTTGATATGGACATGCTTAAAAGAGCAATTAAAGAAATCATTGAGCCTGCAATCAAAAATCAAAGTGCCACACTGCATCAAAATATAGCCAAAGTACAGTCTTTTGTGGGCTCGCTCTCAGGAATGTAAAAATATTGTCTGATCAAATTGACAAAACCAACTTGAGGATCGACCAGTTTGACTCAAGGATTAACGATCTTGAAAAATCTCTCAATAAGCACTCTTCTACAGTTAATATCAAAGTAGATGACTTCGACCTACGATTACAGACTCATGAAGAAAAAGTAGTTGCATTGAATAACAAGATTGAGGAAGCTTATGCAGCTGAATGCCAATCATCAAATTGCATAGCAAACTGCATTTCCGAAATGGAGGGGAGAAACAAACGTAAGAGAAATTTAATTATTTTTGGTTTTGATCAAATAACTCAAGTCTCCTCGCTCTAAGGATGAAAAAACTTCGGTTACTAAAATTTTGAAAATTATTACTCCAGATACATTAATTGATAATCTAAAGATAATACGCGTTGACAAGCGATCATCTGTAATCCCTAATCTAAGACCGATCAAGATCATCTTTCAGAACGAGCAAACTGCAGCGGAGGTGTTGACAGCATTTATCCAAAAAAGAAAAACTCGAAGCTGCAGGATTTGCTTCCAGTCATAAGGATTTCAACGGATCAAACTCCAATGCAGCAACTGCAATACCAACAAATGAAGTGGACTCTGAACGATTGAGTAGGTGCAGGAGAAAAGAACCTGAAAATAATCTACAGAAATGGGAACCCGATAATTCAACTAAAAGAAAATAAACAGGAGTAACTAACGTAGCACCATTGGCAACTAAGGTAATTCTTAAGACTATTGAAATATTAGGGCATCACCAAAATGTAAGGGGGTGAAATACAAAAATATATCTTTTATTAACATTTGAAGAAATATTGCTATATGATATAATTATATTTACCGAAACATGGCTAAAGCCGTCAACATATTCCTCTGAAATTCTTGATTGCACAAAATTTAGTGTATTTCGTGATGATCGAGAACACAAAACGGAGGGGGGGGGGTATTGCTTGCCCTTGATGCTAAATTACTTTGCTTCCAAATAATATTGGCTCCAATCCGCAATCAATTTCCTGATATCAATATTGTTGGCGCGATATGCTTTTACCGTGGAACTTATTTTATCATACTAGCCTTGTACATTCCTCCTTCTCTTTCTGTGGATACTCTTGAAGCATTTTTAGAAACTCTAAGCAATGCTCACAACCTTTGGAATCATAAATTAATAATTGCTGGTGACTTTAATATACCACAATTCAAGAACTTTTGTGAAACTGGCGTTCAAAATCGAGAATCTTTGTTATTCTCGTCATTGCTTCAATATTATGAACTTGTACAAATTAACAATATTACAAATGATAATGATCGATACATCGATTTAATTCTAACAAACATTTCTTGTACCATGAAAAGATGTAACTCTGCAATAATACCAGAGGATAAACACCATCCCTTACTTATGTTCATGGAAAACACCGATTCTAACAATTTAAAATTTAGGCGTAATCAGTAATGTAGATTGGACGTTTCTGGAAAATACTATATCAGCGGAGTATGCTGACACTTTATTTTATGATTCATTAAATATGCTTTTAAATACTCATGTCCCGAAATTTAAAAACCATCGGGCTGGTATAAAATTTCCACCTTGGTCCAGAACAAGCATAATTAAAGATATAACTATAAAGCATTAATATTGGAAAAAATATAATCTGACAAAAGATCCATATTATTTAAATTTAACAAATCACTTAAACAAAATAATCAAAACTAACCTCAAATGTTCTTTAGTTTCATATAATGAAAATACTGAACAAAAAATGACAAATAGTCCCTCTTCGTTTTGGTGTCATTTAAATCATTTAAAAAGAGTTTCTAGAATATCAGGTATAATGAGATATGAGGGTGTGGAACTGACAAATTCTTCCGATATTGTAAACGCATTGGCTAGGTTCTGCTCTCAAGTATATAATCCGACTAATCTATTACCGCCTGATTGGGAAGACAAACCACTGAACCAAGCGTTTAATTTGTTGTTGCCACAACGGGATAATTTATCCACAGATTAATAATAATTTATCCTCTTCGCGCAAATCTATTGTACGTTAATTAAGAGTTGCTCTAATTTTTTAGTTACACCGCTTAGAATTATATTTAATTTATCTCTAAGAACAGGTTACTTTCCGAAAATCTGGAAATGCTCTCGAATATGTGCTGTATGGAAAAAAGGAGATAAATCGGAAATGATAAATTACAGGCCTATATCAATGTCCTGCGGATTCGTACGAGTATTTAAGGTGTGTATCTATTACATCATTTCAATAGCAGTTTTTAAAGTTCTCTCACCACTGCAACATGAATTTGTTTCGCGAAGGTCCACTCTCACAAACTTATTATGTTTTACCCAACTAGTCCGGACACAACTACAGGTATATAATCAAGTAGATGTCATATATACAGACATTTCAAAGGAATTTGACAAAGTAGATCACGTTGCATTATCTTGAGTACCTTGGATCATGATTCTAATGTAATTCGACTTATGAACTCTTATCTTTCAGGTAGAGAAACGTATGTACAATATGGTGGACACTCTTCTTAAACTTTCAGGCCAACATCTGGTGTACCACAGGGCTCAAACCTAGGTCCACTTTTTTTGTGGTTTATATTAATGATTTTTCGGCTGTAGTGGTGCCGTTCGATACGATACGTCTCGTGATCGTGTCGGGATCGAGTCGGTTTTTTCTCGGGTCGAGATCGTG
>JAAAKG020179941.1:0-26109 GCA_010014905.2 Druon quercuslanigerum
ATATAAATATAATAATAATAATAATAATTATTATTATTATTATTTTAACTAAGTAGCAAAAATTATTTCTTAATGAAATATATATGTTTCGAAAGTGTTTGTTTCACTGATTGAAAATAAGGAATATTTCATTGATAGCTGCCAGTGACCCAGTTCCACCTATTTTAATCAAGTCAAATAGCATACTGACAATCAGTGACATTATATTGATTCAGATAAAGAGAGTAGTATTTCAAATTATTTTTAAAGATTTCAACAGTTTGGAGAAATTAAGCAGTACAATTTCAGAGAGAATCTTATTTTGTTTAAGGGATTTTACAAGATTTTAAGAGACTTAAAGGAGTTTTATCAGAATTCAAAAAAAAAAAAAAAATTACTAAATTTCAAAAGAATACGACGAATTCTGAGGGATTTTGTGTTTTTTTTATTGCTTTGAAATAGGTCACGCGATTTCAAAGGATTTACAAAATTGGATATGATACCGCAGTGTGATAAAATTTGTTGCAGTTAATTTTTTAGAGGGATAAAGTTCTATTCAGACAACTTCTCGTCTTTCAAAATACATTTTTGGTCATGCACCCAGAAAAATTATACGGTCCAAGAAACATTTGTTTGATTCAAAGAAATTTTTTTATTAATTTTTTTATTCGACTTAAAGAAATATTTCCTTAATTTAAACGGAAAACTTCTTTAAATTAAAGAAATATTTCATTCTTTTAAACCAAATATTTCTTTAAATTAACGAAATATTTGATTGCTTCAAATGAAAAATTTCTTTAAATTAAAGAAATATAATTTTTTCTTTGACCTGCACATTTCTTTAAATGAAATAAACGTTTTGGTTGAAAAAAGAGAACAGGTTAGTTTAAAATGCATAAACATTTTCTTTAAATCCAATAATGAATTATAAATAAATTGGCTTCATCATTAAGCAAATAATTCCATTCAATTCAAAACGACAATAACTCTAATTAAATACAAGCAAAAAGCAAAAAAAATTTCGTTTTTCTTTGCATGGGAATATTTTTGCATAATCCAATTCGACAACTCTAGTTTCAAGAAACTTGCATTGTCTATTTGTTCACTCGAGGAAAAAAGTTTATTTTAATTTTTTTTTGTGTAAATGAATTTTATTCTTTCCTAATTTGCAATACCAAGAGGCGTCCGTCTTCGTAAAAATTTGACAACTTGTGTTCCGAAAGATGCGGTAACGTAAAATAATCCAACTCATTTGTTCTGGGCAATCTCGTGGCACATTAGTAATATGGATTTAAAAAAATCTTTCTTTGATTTTTGTTTGATTTTGTTTTGAATCAAGAAAATTATTTAAACAAATAATTTCTTTAAACGCAAGAAATTACGTGACGTCATTTATTAAACTCAAATTAATTTTCTTTTAATGTAAAAATATTTGTATGTTGAATCAAAAGAACCTAGTCAAAAAAAGATTTTTTTAAATTTAATAAGAAATTTTTTCTGGGTGTGGAAAAAAAAGAAACTTTAACCGATATTCGGATAAAGTGTACGCTATGCAGTTAATTTTTGTCTCAGGTAATTTTTAGGTCCGAATAGTAAAGTTTATCCTTCATTTTCTGTGTTCCCTAATTTTAAAGTACATCAGAGAATTTCAATGAGATTTTGCAGTTTCGAAAGAATTTAAGGAGATTTCACAGGAAAAACTGGAGTTTCCAATGGAACCCATTTTCGGTTACAAAGGAGCTGCAACAAAAATGAACCCCACTTTCTGAAAAGGAACCCAAAACCTTTTGTAATTGAGCCTATTTATAAAAAAACCTATATTTCGCATTGCCCACTTCGACATTTTGTTTAATTAATAAAATAATTTTCACCTTAAAGCACACACGTAATCGAATTCTGATGGACAAAACCTAATGAAGATAATTAAATGGCAAAATATTACCGCAATTAAAATAGATATAATGACTTAATAAATATAATTTGCACATGTCATCGGTCGATAACCTTAAATCGATCCCTAACTTACCCGCCCTACTTTGCAAACGTTTGGGTTGTGAATGCGCCTTTATTTCAAAAAACTTCAAAGGATTTTAAGAAATTTCGAGAAATTACAATGGCGTTAAAAATATTTAAATAGATTTTAAATAACTGTAAGCGACTTTAAGGGATTTAAAAAGATTGTCACGCATTAACTGATTTTTTGATTGTAATGGATTTTTAAGATTTCAAGCGATTTTTAATTATTTTCAATTTCACCAATTATGATAGATATCAAAGGATTTTGATAAAACTTCGAAGAATTTGAAAGATTAAAAATTAAAGAAATTAAAGCTATTCTAAAAATGCATGGAATTTCAAAAGATTAAACGGAATTTCAAAGAAAAAAAAACAGTTTTAAAAATCGTTCTTAAGGAGCTTTTTATAAATTCAATAAATATAGCCACAATTGCAAAAGGAATAAAATGTGACAAAAATGATCAATTATACGTTGAGACAAAACATCAATATTGCATTTCGTGAGTTCCCGCGCAAAAAGGCATTCCCTGGCCTCCCACGCGTTCAAACTCACAATCAGTGGGAGTCAGGCGCAAACTTTCTCTCGGGTCCTTGCGCGACCAGTTACCGTCCTTTTCTCCTCCTTCTGCGACCCTCCTGCCCCACTAGCCGGGTCGGTAACCGTAGATATTCACAGGCCTCGGGCTCACTTCAGAGATCGAAAAATGTGCAAATAATGTCACAAATTTGAAAAAATAGTGTCATAACATTTTTCAAGTATTACCTTATGTGTAGTCTCAATTTAAAGGTTTATAGTCCGAAATTGAAAAGTGTGCAACTTTAGTCTAAAAAATGATCAAAACTGAACTGAATTAAAAGCACAAAATAAAGTATAATTATTTGATATTAAAACTATTACATTTTTGTTTAAGAAATCATCTTTTTTTTATAAACATTTTATTATTCTGTTCACAATTGAATTATTTTGTTCACAATTCAACAATTTGGTTGAAAAGTCATAAATCGTGTTTGTAAATTCAACTCTTTTCTTAAAAATTCGTCTTTCTGGCTTAAAAATCCAACAATTCGATGAACATTTTTTTTTGTAGACTAAACAATTTGTTGCTTGGAAATTTATCTTTTCCTGCTCAAATTTTTCCTTTCGTATTGTCGACTCGAAAATTTAATAATTTTTTTGAAAATATAACTACTTGGTTAGTTCACTGTTTTAGTTGAGGATTCACGTTCTTTGGTTGAAAATTCTTTTCTGTTAGTAAAATACAACACCTTGGGAAAATATCAACTATTTTCTGAAAAGTTCATTTTTTTGTTGAAGATTCATAATTTTAGTTGAAAAATCTTCTTTTTATTGTCCAAAATTATTTTCTTAATTGGAAATTTTAATAGTTTGTTAAAAATTCAACTGGTTGGTTAAAAATTAGTTTTTTTTTTTAATTTAAAATTAACTCCTTTAAAAGAAAATTTAACTATCTACTCGACTTTTTTTTGATACCTATCTTTTTTAAAATTCAAACATTAAGTTTACAAAATCTAGAAAAAAAAGTATAAAGTAAAATAATCAAAATTTTCATTTTGTAAACTATTTAGTTGAAAATTTACGTAATTTGTTGAAAATTAGCCTTTTTGGTAGATATTTAATCTTTGTCCTGCAAATTGTATCTAGACGCACGCAAGTTACAACTGCACATAACAGGTGATATTTTCTAATAAAAGATTTCGTTATTTTTTTAATAAGAATAAAAAAGCTTGCATATGAGCTAAAGTACTGTAAAAAAGTCAGCCATTTTGGTTTAACAACATACATGATGCTGAATCAGATCATCATGATCTCAACAGCCGATCATTTACTCCGGTCGATCAAAATGCTTTTGAATTCGGTATCGTTTTAACCCTCGGAGAACACACTGGGTCAATTTGAACCACAACAAATTTTGTATGGAGAAATTTTCAAAGAAATTTAAAAATTCGTGGTTTCTTAGGGTCTAGTAATATATTTCAAAATCCCAAATATAGTTTCACATGATTGCACAAGTCTGCAGAACGGTCGGTCGTGAAAATTTTTTTTAAATCGTTTTATATAAAAAATGCACGAACTTCAAATTTAAAAAAAAATATCTTTTTTGAATGGTACAATGCAAGACTATGTTTTCATTATTCTAGCTTACTTTGTGAGTTTCCACAAACATTTTTAGCGCAAAATATTAAAAATGAAAAAGTTTTTTTAAGCTTTTAAAAGTTATCAACAATAGTTAAATATCACATAAATTATTTATATCGGGTCTTGAGTATAACTCAGAATTTATTCAAGGTAATCGGTCCAGTCAGTGTGGAATGGTAAACGTTCAAAAAAT
The DNA here is from genome assembly GCA_010014905.2 of Druon quercuslanigerum. Classification (NCBI taxonomy): domain Eukaryota; kingdom Metazoa; phylum Arthropoda; class Insecta; order Hymenoptera; family Cynipidae; genus Druon; species Druon quercuslanigerum. The sequence continues at coordinate 4,347 of JAAAKG020179941.1, forward strand.
GTATTGGGTCAGATTGACCCCGGAGTGTTCTCCCTGATCGAAAAAACAGGTGTGTTCCCCGAGGGTTAAACACTTTTTTTACTGTGTACCTATCTGTTTCAGCAAAATTTTTCTATTTTAAAATATTCTAATTTAATATATTTTTAGCTAAAACAGCTTCATATTGAGACAACACAGCTATATTTTCTCAAGACTAAATCAAGCTAATCGGTTAGTTAGGACAACTGAACCATTCTTAAATCTATGGATGGTACAAATTTCCAAGGGGAGCGTATATGAGGCGGTTGCTTCACAAACTAAAATTGTAGAGCAAGTGAGAGCACAATTTGAGTCGTTACCACCAGTTGATAACCCCAAAGATGAGTCAAAGAACCCGACCGATGTGGGGTTAAAGGATATTGAACTTTTGGGCGCCCGAGGCAGTATTGCTTTCGCTTGTTTTCGCGCACCAACCCCTACCCAAGTTAAAATGATTTTTTTAATAGAGAAAAAAAGACACATATTTTTTTAAAAGCGAAATTTCAGTACCATCGGAGAAACCTTTTATAATAATTTTCAACAATTTCACTTAGAGAAGGGCAACTTAGAACAACAAACCTTGAAAATTTTTGATATTTTTCAGTTTCAAATTGATTGAAATATATGAAACAAGTCATCACGAATTTTCTATTACTTCAATTCCTTGCCTAGTTTAAAAAGAGCACTGATGTAATACGCTGCGATTCCTTTAGAAATTTACCTCTGAAATGAGCCCAAGAATATTGACAAAATTTTATAATTTCAGACTTTATTTTAAATTCAGGAGAAATTCCCGGTCATTTCCTGATTCTCTGGGAGGGGTGGGGGGATTATATAACTTTTTTTATTTTTATTTCCATTTCCACATTTACGAATTTTAAATTGGTTGTGATTTTATATTGCAGTGACAATTAAAATTATGCTGGGATTGAAAGTGAAAAAATTATAAAATCCCCCCTCCCCATGGTCAAGTAAATACCTTGAAATATTATAAGATTCAATTATTACTACCTACCCCATATTTCATTTATACTTTACCAAAAATATCATGCTTAAGAAGATACACACCTGAAACAGAAAAAGAATTTTTCATTAATTTAATTGAAAAGTCAAAAAAAGTAACGATCTTGATATTTTTATGGTTTATCAATTCCGTAGAAAACTGAATACTGAACGCTTCATTTAAAAGATCTTCCCTTCTATAATTAGGGCAAAAATCATATTTTAAATTAAAAAAGAATTTGTCCTTCGTCTCATTACGGTTGATACTTACTGACGTGCCAATTATCATACGAAGCAGTGGAAACGTGAAGGATAATGAAAGTCAGACGCTATAATTTAATTTTTTCTCGAGGTAACGTACCGCATATAGTTGAGGCTTAATAACGGAAATATGAAAACAGCACATTGTTTTACTCAGATATAAATATTGGAGGTCATCGATATTACAAAGGCTATATTAGATTTTTACTTACATAAATGAAATTCTGTTCAAATAAAAGAAAATCTGGTTTCCCTATAATACCAACAAAACAGTGATCTTAGTAAACAGAGATGGAACAAGAGAAAAATACTAAATAAATAATCAAATTAATGAAAGTCAATGGATCGTCGAATTCTGCGCAACAATTTATTACCATGCCTTGCTGATAGTTAGTTATTCCTGAAGGATGTGTATGTACAGTCAATCTTAAAATTAATCAAACCTTTATAATTATTTCTAAAAATTTTTGAAAATAGGCTCACCGTTATTGGCTAAGAATTTTAATATAGAAATCTAGGCCTCCTTCAGAAAAAAATTTTGGCTTGAAATTTTGTATTTAACAAATTTTATATGACTTTAATTCTTTATTACCACAAAAAATTAATTTTGAATCCAAAAGCACGAAATTTAAACAACAAAAAAATTAATTTTCCAACAAAAAAGAAGACTTTTTAACATAAGAGTTAAAGGTTAAGAAATGACTGAATTTTAAATCAAATTTTAAAATTTTCAACCTACGTAGTTGAAGTTTCAACCAAATGATCGAATTTAAAAAAAAAGATGAAATTTCAATCAAGAGCAGTTAAAATTTCCACGAAAAATACAATAGTTAATGTTTCAATAAATTAAAATAAAATAATTTTCAGGAAAATAGTTAAATTTTAAACCAAAAAGTTGATTTTGCAACCTACGCATATAGATAAATTCTCGGATAAAAAATTGATTTTTCATTTAAAAAAAACGAATATTCGATTAGATGAACTTTCAAATAAAATGAGGAAATTTCAACATCAAAATTAGTTTTTTAACGTAGTGGTTTGACCGTAAATCAAGTAATTAATTTTTAACCAAATCATGAATCTTCAACGAATAATGTAATAGTAGATATTTCAACTAACAAATATTATAATTTTAAATAAATAAAAAAGTTGAATTAAAAAAAAACAATTTTTCCACAAAATAGCTAAATCTTCAACCAAAGATTAATTTTTTTAACCAAGCAGCTACATTTTTATTAACAACAAAAAAATTCTACCAAAAAAAGACGATATTACAAAAAAATAGTTGACGTTCCAATTAAGAAAGTTTCAAGTCGAATTTTCAACACCGAAATATGAACTTTCATAAAAAAAGTACATTTTCTATCAAAATATTAAATTTTCGGAGTTTTCAAAGTTTTCAGTTGAATTTTCAACATCTCTGACTTTACCCTGATTTCCAGGTTTCCCTGATCTACGGTCACCCTGTAACAGTGACCCTCTGCTGGTTATTTCAATCAGTAAAACCTCACTGGTTTAGTATCAGAGAGTAAATTTTGGAAGAAAATGAGTAATGAAAAAAAAAAAAATGAAGTACATATAATTTCTGATACATTGTTCTAAAAATTACGAGTGAAAAAAAAGAGAAAAATGCAAAAGCGAAATCGGCACGATTCCCAACAAAAGCGTCCCTCTTATTTAATGTAAAACTCAGTAGTTACCAGTAACCCTGCATTTTCCTGAAAATAGGCCGCGAGAAGTGAGACGCGAGTGAGTGCCAAAGAAAAAAATAAAAGCTCTTTCGCCAACGTTCTGTAATAGTGCAGCTGTGAGTGTGTGAGTTTGAGTGAGATGTGCCAGAAAGGGTCAGACGAAAGGCAGTAGTGGCAACTCCTTTTTGGTCGGCCGGTCCGAAAGGAAAGTGTGCGAGGAAGGGTTGATAATGGCACAAAAGGCCGTTGCTCGTCGCTTTCTCTCTCTTGCTTTTTATTCAACCCCTTTATTTCTTCGTTTTCCCTCTTGATGTCGTGAATTCACTGGCTGACCCTAGCAACTCGGCCTCATCGCTCAAAAGAACTTCCGATAAATTGACGCGAGTCTACTATATTTTTGCCCCTTTTTGCGTTCAATTTCTTACTCTCATTTTGCGAGCACAGCCCCATTCCGGAAAATGGAGCGTAAGAGAAATATGTCGTAATTTAGGGTTAGAGGAGACTGTGCAGCCGATGTAAAAAAGAGGCTGGCACACGATGTGGCAAATGTAAAATCACATTTTTCTTCTCAGGCAGAAGAAAATATTTCACAAGATGCTTTCAAAACTGGTGAATAAATACTTTTTAATCAAATCAATGTAGCTACCATATTCCTAAGACTTCAAGTCTTAATAAATTGCATCTTCAACCAAAGCAAAATGAAATTTTTACCAAACGAGATGAATTTGTAGTCCAACAAGACGAATTTTCAAAACAAGTGCTGAGCATTTCAAGCTAAAAAGTCGAATTATTAAAAAAGATTTTACTACTAAACCCAAAAAGATAAATTTTCAACCCAAGAAAATCAATTTTCAACCAAACTACAGTTGCATTTAGAAAAAAAGAGAAACGTTTAATGCAAAAGAAACGATTTGAAAAAAGTTGAATATTCTACGAAGATGAATGTACAAACCAAAAATACGATTTTTCAACAAACAAATCAATTTTTTAACGAAAAAGTGGAATTTTATATTAAAAAAGTTGAATGTTTACATATGTTTAAATATGAATTTTGAACAAAAAAAGTACATTTTCAAGCCTAAAAGTCAACTTTTTAAACAAATACTTGACTTTCCAACCAAAGCAGATGAAATTTCCACCTAAGAGACGAATTTACAAGAATAAGACGAATTTTCTACAAGAGAGAAAATTTTCAACCAAATCAATTTTCGTCAATTTTCGAACCAAAAAAATTCTGGAAGCCAAAAAAGGCAATTGTCTAGAAAACAGTTGAATTTTTAACTCAGAAATATGAATTAACAAGAATTGAATTAAATTATCAAAATTATATACAAAAATGTTAAATTTTAAGCATAAATATGAATTTTTAACAAATAAGTTCATTTACAAGCATGAAAATCGAATTTTCTACCAATAATATTTAATTTTTGAACCCAAATGCTGAACCAAAACGTAATTTAATTTAAAACCGAAGAATACTAAATTTTACCCAAAAAATAGAAATTCTCCTTCAAAAATATAATAATACCCTTCAAACAAAATAGTACATTATGTATCGAGGGCGCGAGGAAGGCTTTTTTGACCTTGAAAAGAAGCATGTGAAACAGATAGGGCCTGGATCGAGAAATCCCTCTGTATATCTCTTAGTTCTCCATTTTACCATTTTCCTTTTCACCTTTCTCATTCCCCTCTACCTTCTTCTTTACCCCTTTCTCATTTCCCCCTTTAAATTTCCCTTTTTCCTTTCCTATTCCTCTTCAACATTTTCTTCTCCACTTTCCCCATTCCTTTTGCATATTCCCCTTTACCGCTTCACCTTTACCTTTCTACCATGTCTCATTTGATCATTTCCCCGTTCCTTTTCCGGTTTCTCATTTTTTCCTTCCTTTTTCCTTTCCCCCATTCCCTTTTGCTGTTTCGCATTTCCCTTTTCCTCCCCCCTTTTACACTCTCCCTCTTTCTCCTCCTTTCTCTTTTACTGTTTCGCATTTCCATTTTCCTTCCCCTTTTACCTCTCCCTCTTTCCACGTTCACCCTTTCCTGTTTCCCTTTCCCCCTTTCCTTATACTTCTTTTCCTCATTCCCTTTACCCTTGTTCTTTTCCCGACTCTTCCCTTTCCCCTATTATTGTTCTCTTTTCCCGTTTCCCTATTTCTCCATTTTCCTTTCCCTTTTCACCCTTTCCGGTTTCTCGTTTTCCTCTTCCTTTTCCCCCTTTTCTGTTTCGATTTCCCCTTTCCTTTTAAACCTTTCCCCGTTCCCTTCACCCATTTTATCTTTTTCCCATTTATTTTTTCTTTTCCCCTTTCCCCCTTTTCCCTTTACTATTTTCCCCTTTTTCCCCTTTTCTCTTTCGTAAATATTTTACGATGATAGGGTTCAAAGAAAAAGACAAGCATCTGCCGCTAGCAGTGCAACTATCCTTCCTTATTCAGCGCGTGCGCAGTGAATGCGTTCAAGAATTGTCACGTGCTGCTTCTAGCGTACATGTTTCAGTTTTTAACTGAAGTCGTTTATTTAAACAGGAAAAATTGGTTTCAACACAATTTGACTAATGTAAATAGGATTTTTTAGTATATTTTGGTAAAAAGTTAATGTTTTTATTTAAAAATTCACCTTTTTGGATGAACGAATTTTCAAAATATATACACATTTGTAGAGAAAAAGCGAGAATCCTGGAAGGTAAATTAAACTTGGCCACACTCTCATTAATCTAGATTAACAAATATAAAAAAATCTGCTCGCTGCGCGGGCACATTCTCATAGTTTGTTTCGCTCGCAAGCTTAAACGCGCTTGCGGCGCGCGACTGTTGGTTCTCGCGCTGCGCGCACGAAAGCATATATTCGGCTTTAACGAACACATTCTCATCACGTATCTCGTGCTTCCCATTCGATTTCGTCTAAAAAGCGAACTTTTCTACATTATGTTCAACTCTATCAGTACAAATCTCCTTTTTAATGATTAATTTAATATTTGTTTCTCATTGATTGACGAACTTGTTCTTTCTTTTCAGGCCCTACAAAAGTGTGCCAAAGCAGAATTTAATCTGACCAATCTTTTGAAAGTTATCGTGCCTTCATAATACAGACTACAGACAGAGATACACCTTCGTAAAAATCATTTTTTCTAACTCAGGAAGTCTCAAACCGTGGAGATTTCAAGAAACCCGACAAAGTGAAATTTTACATGAAATTAATACCTTCTCATTAGGATGAGAATGTAAAAAAAATAAATAAAATTTCACTTTAATTGAAAACGAAACTCCTTGGTTAAAAGTTGAACTACTATTAGGTTTAAAATGAACATTTGTTGGAATTTCATAATTTTCGATAAAAAATTCAATTGTTTGGTAGAACATTCAGCAATTTAGCAGAAATGCAACCGTTTCTTTTTTTTATTAAAAATTAAGCTATTCGTTTCTGAAATGTTATTAGTTACTTCTTTCAAAATTATTGTAATTTGTTGAGAAATTTTCATTTATAGCCGAAAATTAATCGTGGTTACACATTAATTTTTTTTTGTGAATTCGTTATTTTTTCGTTACAATGTTTTTATGAGGTTATTGAAATAAATACTTAAACCTATTGCTAGTAATTTATTTTAAACTCCTTTTTTTTGTGCCAGAGGACAAATTGCACAATATGACATATAGATCAATTTTGTACTAAAACAAATTTTTATGCATTTCTAAATATAACTTCCGTTGAACTCTAAGATAAATAATTAGGAATATAAGAAAATGTACAAGATCTTATTAGAACAAGATTTTATAAATCTTGCAATAAATTTATTGCAATATGGTTAGCCTCTTGGGCGTCAGGCGTAGAAAATTGTAATTTGTGAGATACCCAATTATCGTACTTACCAAAGATTTTATTGCAATGTAAGTTTTCCACAATAAATAATGAAATTATAGTTGCCATTTTATAGACTTTATTTTTAGCCTCAAAATTCCATTTTAATTTATGTAAATTAATACATAATTTTAAATTAAATTTACATTGGAAATTTTTTTTTAATTCATAATATGAAAACTTGTTTCCTTGTACACTATTATTAATTGTAAATTACAAAATTTTGACAGAATTTATTTTCCTTTTAATAAAACTAGTTCTTCAAAAAGTCCATCACCGAAAATAGGTATCTGAACAATAAAAATTGATAATGTAAAAAAGGTAACGTCTTCGGTAAAAGTAAGTAAGAATTCACTGTCAAACACTGGCATATATAACCTATATGTAACTTTAAAGTTTATACATATTACTTTTAAAGGTGCCCAAAAATTGTAACGCATTTACTATAAACATTGAACTTTTTAGGTAAAAGTAATTAAGGCTTTACTGTAAAACAATAGTTACATAACCTATGCAACATAACTTTAAAATTTATACACATTACTATATAATTATATAAATAAGTCAATTAAATTAGTTTATTAACTTAGGTCGGGGATGGAGAAAAAAGTGAACCAAGAAAACAAAACAAACGCGAATCAAAATTGAGAACCTACAGAAACCAGATGTGCGAATAGATTTCCAAAAATAAGATAATCGAAAGGATAGATAGGTAAGGCAACTTGGGAGGCGCTTATACGAAAAGAAGATATAGAAAGCGTATGGACTATGTTCCGGGATATCATTGAAAGATGTGTGATCGAAGTGTGTGGTACCGCGGTTGTAGAAAGAATGTCTGGTGATGCATGGTGAAATGATGAAATTGATACTGACCAAAAAGCAAAGAAAGAAGCATATACGAGAACTTTGAACATGACAGGTCTTAGCGATGAGGAAAGAAATAGACGTATATGTGATTAAAGACGCAAAAAGAGGATACTCAAGTGATTAATTAAAGAAAGTAAAGATAAAATTAGAGCAGAAGAAGAGAAGACATTACAAAACGACTTTGAAGGAAGTAAGAAACTACTTTATAAAGCAATGAAGGCAAATAAAAGTACAGAATTTGTCAACATGAGAAATAGCAAAGGGGAAATGCAATATGAGGCAGGCGGGGTTAGAGACGCTTTCAAAGACCATTTTAGGGGACATTCCGGAGATGAAGATATAGGAAACCACAAATGCGATGTATACACAATGCGTTAATTTTGCAAATAGGACAATATAAGGTCACATTAAAAACCAATAGAGAAAACACTTTCATGTTAAACATTCACAACTGAATCACTTTTGTCTTTGATCTGCGCAAAACGCTCCGACAGAACGCATGTAAAGCGGGCGTAAACTTCTTTTGTAGCGGGCGTAAAGTTTCATGCAGGCCCAGCGGCGAAGTGTGCATGTGCGAAGGCCACTGGGCAGTAAGTAGCCACATTACACCTGCTTCACGTGCAATATACTTGGATTTTCTTACTGGGTCCTATTAAGATTCAGTTCATATTGAAGCAAAAATACAAGAAAAAAGAAAAAAGGGGAAGTTTCTTGAAAACTAGAAAAAAATAACAAAAACTCAACGGACAATAAGAATGAGATAATATCTAATTGTTGTTGCATGACATAAACAATTAAACATCAAATCATGTTCAAATAAATTAACTGTTCTAGATTTTAGACCTTGAACACAGATTGTACCACTTAAATCAGTAGGTAAGCAAGAAGCGTTCTAGGGTTGGACCCTACCAGCTTCGAAAATATTCTGCAACTGAAGTGGTTCGTGCCCGTGCTAAGTTTCTAGAATGTTTTCGAAGCGAGCCGAAAATTGCGCAATTGTGAGAGAAAACTTTGCGCAAACAACTTCAAGGTTATTGATTGAGATAATAAATAAACTTGAAGTTCTGTCCGTAAATTTATCTCTCGCAGTTGTGTAATATCATTTTGTGACGGCATCGGAACCTTTCGAGATCATTCTAGAAACTTAGCACGGACGCGAACCACTTGAGCTGCAGAATTTTCTCAAAGTCGGTAAACTAGGAATTGGTGCCTAGGACGCTCCCTGCCTATCTAGTTAAATCGATTTCGAATTTCTTGTACTAAAACTGAAGCATTATAAAACGGCGTAAATATGCGAGTGATGGCGTGCACCAAGGTAAATGCAATTCTCAGGCACAAAATTGTTCCACCATTATGTACGTGTGGGAATCATCTTTGGCAGATGATCGCTAACGACTCTTCCAAAGTAATTGTATTTCGCAGAAGACGCTGTGCTCGTCGTAAGCTTCAAATAATTGAAGCATCATTACTTTTGCTTTATCTGACATTAATTTAGGTAAAAATTTCGTTTTCATGGTTAGGAGAATTCTCTACTCCATAATACGAATCCTATAAAATACGGGAGACCGGGACAACGATGCGAACTTAATCTTAATTGCCCTATAAAAACTGAAGAATGAGGGATAAAGATTTGTTTTAGACATGTCCAATGTTCGAAATGAAGTTTTCTTATTTATTTTCATTTTCACATAAAAAGATCGATAGGAAAATGTTGTAAATTTTGAAATTGTTTTAAATCCGCACCTTTACCTCAGATTTTAGAATCTTTAGGGTTAAATCCGTGGTTTATTTTATACATATAATAATAAAAATAACATGAATTCAGTAATTATAATATAATTATAATTCAGAGTCAATTAAAGTTTGGGCGAAATAACCAAATAATGTTTTGAGCGTGGCCGCAAAACTTACTTTTCCAAATTCCTTGATTTTTCCCAAACTATACTCTTTTAACAGTTTTAATATAGAATCTTTTATTAATGGAATACAAATATTTTAAAATTATTATTCTCATGACTACCACATGCTATTTTGCACTGGAACTTGATTTTAAGCAGTTCGGATTTCCTGCCTTCCGAAAGTTGATGCCGCGGCGGTTTCGTGACGCGAGGAGTGTGGGAGGCGCGGCCCAGGTTGCGTCATGCTTCCAAATCCAAAAGAAATCGTTCATGCGACCCTGCCTGTTTATGTTCGAACCGTCTTGATTTAGTTTCAAGGCTATTGCAATCCACACCCGAAACTGGTATATTAAATCCAAGTTGGAATTAAAAAAATAGAACATATTTTTAAAATCTTTGAAATCTTCTGAAATCCGTGGAAACTTTTGAAAACTATCTGGAATTTTTGTAAATAACCCTAAAATATTTTAAATCCATTTGAAATCAATTTGAAAACTGTTGAATTTCCTTGAAACTTTTTAAATATTTAAAACTCTTTTAAAAACCCTTCAAATTATTGAAATAAATTGTAGATTATTTGGAATCTCTTTTAAATATTTAAAAATTTCTTAAAATATTTGAATATATACTTAAAATCATCCGCAATTCCTTAATTTTTGTGGAAACATTCCTTGACATTCAATAAAACATTCCATACAATCTGACATTTCCTTAAATCTTGGAAAATGTATAAAAATACTTTGACGGTTTTTATAATGCCTTAAAATTATTGAAATATTCGGAAATCTGATAAAACCCATTGGAATCTTTAGAAATATGTATTATAAAATTGTATCGATCCTATAAAATTCCTTGGATGTTTTAAAGAATACCCTCAAATATTTCAAATCCTTTGAAATGCCTTCAAAGTATTGAAATCTATTTAAAAGTTTTTGAATCTCAAAATATCCTAAGACATTTCTATATAGGTTAAATTATCAAAATCTATTAAAAGTTTCTTGGAATAGTTCAAAATATCCTGAAATATTTTAAATGTTCTGAAATCGGGTTTGCAATCTTCGACTTTTGTCATTTTTTTTAAATTCCTTACTTTTCTCTGTTCTCCAGGATTTTCCTGGCCTGTGTGAAAGGACAATAAACAAATTTGTTATCCCAAATACTAAAAAACCAAAATAGATTCTTTTACTTAACAAACTTGAGAGTTTAAAATGGAATTAGTTGAAAGGTTTCTACTGTGATTTAATCCGAGAGCAACCATGTGTCGGTATAGATATATATTTCTGTGAATATACTAGCACCGGAAATTGGAGGCCACCGTATGACCTTGCGTCGATCGGTCGGTCTCGTTGCTTGCGAGCGTACCGTTCAAACACTCGATCTATATGCATAATTGTATAATGTACATAAACATATATCTGTTTTTTATCTTTTAACGCTTACTTAACAAATATTACATCGAGTTCTTGAAAAATACCTATAAACAATACAAGTAATTTTCAAATAGACTTGTATTCAACAAACTACTGTTTTAGAGTAAAAAACGTCATGCATTGATACTGCAATATACAATCACAAAACAAGTGACTTAATAAAAACCTGCAAAATAGCCTTTATTCTTGAAATGTGTAATTACCTTATCCCCTAATTTTTTCTGTTAATTGATTTTAATTCTCTTTATACGCAGCATGTAAGATCAATTACCACTGAAAATAATTCTTTGTCTTTTTTAATCTACAAAAAAAATTATTTTTATATAGTGTTCAGTACGAGGCTGAATAATAATACATTTTTGTATGAGCAATACAATTATTTGATTGAAGTATCAATATTGTTTTGTTGAAGAAAAAGTTCTTTTTCGTCAATATAATGAAATATCTCATTTATTCGAGAATCTAGGAAGGTTTTTCTTTAAACAAATAATACTTTATTTTATTTTGTAAAACAAAATATAGTCCATAATCATAAATTTTAAGTCAAATGAAGGAAAAACATTATCATTACTATCTACAGGAATCTAAGTCTAAACAGCGAACATTCTCAATTTAGAAAATAGTCACAGCATTTTCCCGAAGAATACCTGACACAAGTCACTCACAATAAAACTTTATCTTATTCAAAACTACCATAAAAATCCTTACACATAAAAACGACAGTACCCTTCTTTCTCTGGCATATCAGCTAATATCAGCAATCAAACTTTTTTGTACAAGTAACAAAAGGCACTTAACAATCATTTTTCTTGAGCCAAATACATTTTCTTGTTACACAACCACTTTTTTAGTGATTGCAGACAAACTTTTGATAACAGCCCAATTTTTGTGAAATAGAAAAAAAAATTGTTCAACAAAATTATTTTGATACCGTAAATCTTGTTTCTCAGTGTAACCATGCAGTTTCATATGAAACAACTATAGAATCGTCTCGTCAAAAGAAATCTCTTGATTTTTGTTGAGAATTCTAATTTTAAATTTTGTTACTAGGAATTTTAAATCTACGATTGAATTTTCGAAGAAATGAATCGTGTTCGACGAATGAACAGGTTGGCATGTTGGCATGTTGGCATTGACGATGCTTCTCCGATTGTGGCCAAGGGTCGTTCAACACGGTCAAAACATTATCAGCCGAGTGAGATCCGACGTAGACCCCTTTAACGCAGACTACAGCTGTAATATGGGACATTCAAGCTGATAATTCCTTACACTGTCGCCCCCGAGAAACACACTGTATCGATAAATTACTCAATTTTAAATGATTCTACGTTTAAATCTCTTCAATAATTGAATATATTGCAAATTATACAAAAAAAATTTAATGGATAATGTTTAGCTTCATTTCTATTACAGACTTTACACCCTAAAAAACATTTAAAAAAGAAAAAATAGGGTTGAATTTTCAACCATACAAGATTCATTTTCAACTTGAAAAGATTAAATAAAAAAAGGGTTGGTCTGTCAAGCTAAAAGGTCGAATTTGTTGGAAAAAATTATACTTTTGAACCCGGAAAAATTCATTTTTAACGATGTAGCGGAATTTTCTACTAGAAATAAGTAATTTTTAACGAAGAAATTGCATTTACATACAAATAGTTAAAATTTAAAGCAAAAAAGACGAACTTTTAAAAAAAAGTTAAATTTTTTCCCAAAAAAGCTGAATATGCAAAACAAAAAGACGAATTTCCAACAAAAGAGTTGCATTTACATACAAGAAAGATTTTTTAGTCCAGATATAAAAAAGCAAACAAGAAACACTTCGTGTCCTGATAGAAGAATAATTTCAACCAGATTGTTTAATTTTCAACCCAAAAATATGAATTTTCAACAGAAAATTTAATTTTTAATAAAACATTTAAAATTTCAACCAAAACCAATGGCTCTTTGAAAAAATCTTTGAATTTGCAACACAAAAATTACATTTTCAACCAAAAGAAATGAATAATACATAACCCAAAATTTTTAATTCGAAAGATTTAACCTTTAACCAAAAATATGTCTTTTCTACCAATTATGAATTTTTAATTCAAAAGTAGTTCAATTTTCAACCAAATAGCTCAATTTTTAACAAACTATTAAAATTTTAACCTAAAAAAAAACGATTTCTTTATACAAATGGTTAAGTTCTCAAGCCAAAAATATACATTGTTAACCAACAAAGACGACTTTTAAACAAAATTCACCTAATGAGTACAAATTTTTAACTAGAACTGAGATAGTTTAGATTTCAGTTCAAAATTTTTAAAAAACGAACATCAAGAGAGAAAAACACAATTTCAAACAAATCATGCAGGAATTTATAAGCCGAACAGGCGAAGTTTTTGCAAAACAGTCGCACTTTAAATAAAAAAAGTTAATTTTGAATAAAATAGTTTTTCATCCAAAGAGATGAATTTTCAACACAAAAAAATGAATTTTTTAGAAAACAGTTCAACTTTCAACCAAATAGTTGAATTTTCCAACTAAAAACGATTTTTTTTTTTAACAAAACAGTTTAATTTTCAAGAAAAGAATTAAATTTTCAATCAAGAGAAATGAATTTTGCACAAAATAATTATATAGTGCGATGTACCAGCGATGTAGTAGCCACAAGCAGTTTCATTTTCAAAAAAATCTCACTTTTTCCTAATCCATTTTCATTTTGCTCAGATCATTAATATTATAGAAATATAATTTTTTATGTAGATTCTTTCATATTTAAATGTAAAAAAAAAATAAAAAATTTTTAACTTTCAATTTATTATTCAATTTATTATTATAAGTTATTTAAAGTGCCGATTTTTTGCTAAGCTAGTTTCACGTTCAAAGAACATTTACGGAAAAATTAAAATGATCGAAAATTAATAAAACTGATTAAAATTCTACACAATTACTCTACGCTTTAATATATCTTTGTGAAAAAAGCCACTTTAATCAATCTTCTAATCTTCATCTAAATCGAATCTTCAGTTGGCACTCAATCGTATTAAATGAATTGTTAATATCACAAAGCAAAATTCTAAGCTTTATAAAAATCAAATATTCAAGACACCTATAATATCCCCTTAAAACTGTCAATTTCAACAACAAAAATCGAAAGAAGTGAAGTAATAATTATGTAGAGCCTTTAAAATAAGCCAAATATTCTACCATATATAGTTTTTACTGAGTTCAAAAGTTCTTATTCAAAGAAAATTGACAAAAATATCCATTACAGAGGAAAAGGCCTCTAATGAATATTTCTGCTAAGATCCCATTTCTACGATGCATATTCCATATATATTTTCTCAAAATTAAAAACAATTTTTTACTTGCCTTTATTGCATCCTATTTTAATTTTCTGAAATTCTGTTTTGTCTTAAAAATTTGTCTTTATAACTGCACAACCAAATTTAAATGGCACAGAATTAATCATTTATTTAACCTTGTTTTAACTTTTTTCATTAGTGAAATTTATGACTAAGCTAATTTTTTAAGATTTCAAGGCGGAGTGTATTGTATTTTCAACTATAAGAACTTGCATTCTTAACTAAAAGAGACGAAGTTTTAACAAAGGAACCAAGTTTTAAAGTTTAAAAGTCGAATGATTTAGTAAATATTTGACATTTAATCCCGAAAGATTAATTTTGAATTAAATATTTCAATTAAAAAAGATCATAATTTTCACCCAACAGGTTTCATTTGCAACAAGATAGTTGAAAAAATTTAAAACAAAGAGAGCAATTATTAAGAAACAATTTTTAACCAAATAGTCGAATTATCAAACAAAAAAAGAGTAAACGTTAAATAAATAGTTGAATTTTCAAGCCATTAACTTGAATTGTTAAAAATATAGTCGAATAAAAAAAAGACAATTTTCAAATTGTAGCACTGTTTATAGTTTTCAAAAACATTAAACAATTGCGTTCATTTAAACCTTCAGAACTTCAGAACATAAAAGTCACATTTGTCAAAAAAGTGGAAAAAAGTCGAAAGTGTTGCACGATCCGAGCCCTGTACTTGACCCATTTTTGACAAATGGCTTTAACTATAGCTAATACGAACATCACTTTCATCTCGCTAAAAAAATGATTAGTTAGATCAAATATTCAGTTTGTAAGGTACGGTATTGTTATTTTATTAATTAATGCTGCTATTTTATTAGTCGAAACCCTATTTTATTAATTGGCACAACAGTTTTATTAGTTGCAGTAACTATTTAATTAGTACCAGCAACTAATGAAATGGTTGTCCCAACTAATAAACTAGATGCCCCATACATTTGGCCAGATTAACCACTTTTTCAGTGTAAGATTTAACGACTTACTTAATGAGAACACCTCTCTTTGAATACCGTGACCTTCCTACCATGAAGGATGCGTAAACATGAGTCTTTTAGCTAATTATGCCAGTGCGTAGGTAAGTCTCCTCAGCTATTATTACTCATTTTTAAAATGTTCCTAATGGCTAATTGAATCTTTGCACAAGTCGGAATTCTTGCGAAATTATCTAGTATAGTATAGTATACGGCTATACGTACATCACGTGGCATCCATGATCGCAAACCTTGTAAAGATTTCAATGCTATACTACTACGTGTAGTGTAAATAAATAAAAAGTGGAAACTAGGTTCATCCATACTATAGAATCGATAACCGCAAACCACATATCTATCGTCTCAACGCCCACATACATATCGTGAACGAACTTCAAACTTTTTAATGACCTACTGATATAGAAAGAAAAATACATAGCACTAATGGTATAAAAATACACAGAAAAAAAGCTAGGTTTATTTCAGGGATCACAGCGTAAAAAGAACGCAAAAACGGGAAAAATCAAACATTTATTTAACTATTGATTTTTTAAATGATTTCTGCCATTAAAGAAAGTCTTTTTTTAAATTGCATATATGTACTTAGTTGGTTGAAAATACAATCATGGCGGTATAAAAAAAAGCGAGAAAGCATCAAATTTGTTAACATATCTATCCAATTTTGTATGTTTAAGATCGTCGTCATAATAATAATAAAATCGCGATACATATATTTTAATTAAACATTTATGTCCAAGATTTGCTATTTTTCCTTACTCAAATTAAAAGTAGTTCAAGTTTTAGCGTACTATAAACTAGCACTAACCGCGAAAGCGAGCGAACAAATTTAAAATATTTTCTAAATTAAGAGTTTTCAAATTAATGAAACGAAATCTTTTTAAATTCTTTGGAATCTTCGAAAATAATTTTAAATTTTGAAAATCAATTAAAATTTATAGAGTTCCGCCATATTCCTTAAAACTATTAAAATCCGTAGAAATACCTTGAACTAAAATTTAATTCATTCCTTCAGTTCTCTAAAAATTTATTCAAATCCCTTGAAATCGTGAAAATCCATAAATTATATTTAGTATTTTATATTATTATTTATTTAATTTATATTAATATATTATTATTTTCATACATATGAGATGTTTTGTTTCCAAACTTGTAAAATGTTTATTACATAAAAATTCTTAATTCATACATTAAATTCATAAATCATAAAAATTAAACAAATTTGAATTGTAAAACTTTAATCTTGCATAATTTTTAATTGTGAATTCGAAAAATTAAAAACTCTTCAATTTTAAAGAATAAAAATTTATAGCTGTACCATTTTTAAAAGTTAAAATTGAAAATAATTGAATTTCGAAAGAATACAATTGTAACTTACTTCATTTTGAAGATTTATATTTGAAAGTATGCAATTTTTTTGAACGTTTTTCTCTAATGATTTAATTTTTAAGACTTAAAATGGAAAATTCTTCAATTTTGAATATTTGAAATTGAAGACTCTCCAATATTTAATGTATATAACAGAAAATTATGCATTTTTGTATGCTTCTTTTAAAAATAGTTGAAATTTAAAGATTTAAAATTGAAAAATATTCAATTGTGAAGATTTAAAATTGAAATTTATTCAATTTTATAGATGTATGACTAAAAATTCTTAAATTTGGCGCAGTGTCAAAAGTTTTCAATTATAAATGATCCAAACTGAAACCTCAATTAAACTCAAATTTTGAAACTCTTTACCTCCTCAAGCCTTTTGAAGATTTAAAGTTGAAAATTATTAAATTTGGAAGATTTCACACTTAAATTTATTCTCTTTTACACATTTACAAGATAAGTGTGATTAGTCGACTTAAAATGACAAAAAAAAACAATGACTCTATACTTTTTTAAAGATTAATTTAAAAAGTAATTTGCAGGAAATAATCACAATCACTTCCGTTAAAGATGCATTGAATAGCAGTTAAAATATTTACGAAAAAAGCCTGATCATTTCCCGATTTTTTTACCCGATCAGCAAAAGTTTTTCACGGTCCTAAAATAATTGAAAATTATTACTCACGCTTATATTAAGCGACGCACGCGCTCGTATTCCCAGCTAAAATCTTAATATCAATAAGCACTCACCTGAAACATTAAAAAAATATAAAGGTTAGTCATATTCTCGCATACTAACGATTAGTAAACACATCGTTCAACGCACGTGGCATGATATGCACAAATATTTAAATTGACATTGAAAATCAAATATTCCTTGGACTCTTGGTTGAGTCACAGTTTTAAGCAACCTATCTAATTAAATTTAGTCCTAATCTAAAGTAGGTTCGAAAAATGTTTTCACGATCATCGGAATGAAAAAATAAAAACTACTAAAACTGAACTGCAAATGATAGCACTTATAGTGGAACTATTTAAATATTTTTAGCTTTTAAAATGGAAGCTTTAAAAAATTTTAATTCAGAAACTTTGAATTCGAAAACCCAATAATGGGCCATCCATAAATAACGTAACACATCCTGGGGAGGGGGGGGGGGGGCTAATCGAGTGTTTCACAATCACAAAAACTACGTACAAAAGTGGGAAAAAGCGTAAAATTAAAAACTGGTTATTTCCTAAATAGAACCGTTAAAAAAATTCTTGTTAAAAATAATGAATCACTCGGTGGGGAAGGGAGTAATGTGAGGAAGGAACTAAAAATTTTTTAGATTTATCTAGAATGCTTGTGTTATTTATTTTAAAAACACTTTCGTTCCGCAAAACTGCTCTGACCCAGGTTGCTGATCAATCTGTCTAGCAATCACGCCAAGCGAAGATCCTCACAAAGTCGTCATGTTAGGTTCCCCCCTTGTGTCTGACACTCTTTTTATTAACTATTTTCCGCCATAATTTTCTGTCTTGGCATACTTCTCTAGATTCTTTCACGTCCATGCATTTTTGTGTGCAAGCTCTTGATTATTTTTAGTAATTTAACTTGAAGTATTAATTATTAAATTTTGTTATATTCTAGTTTTCAGATTATATCATTTTAAGCAATTTTAATTTAGAAACATTACATATTGATCGATTTTAAAGTTTGTTTAAAGCAGAGCACTTTTTAAAAATTAAAAGTTAATTTATTTTTATTTTAGGTCGTTTAAAATCAATCATTTTTAAATTTTCAATAAAGATTCAAATATTGCTTAATATTACAAAAATACCTCCTTTTTAAGTGAAAAAAATCAAATTGAATGGATTAAAAATGCAATATTTTGGACTAAGTGAGACAATATTTGAATAGAATTTAAAATTAAATAAACAAAGTGTCTAGGCTCATTGCAAATATTTGTTCTGCACTCACCGAATTTCCCAGTTCCACTGGGTCCACCGAATATCTTTGTTCTTACGCTCACCGAATTTTGGTGAACCTAGACACGACATTGAATAAAAGTGTTTAACTACGAATCTATTAATTTAAAATTATTTTAAAATTGCAATTAATTTACAATATTTCAATCAAAGGTTTATATTTTTTTATCTATTAAAGCCTTCGGATCAAAAATCTTAGTCTAAAGTCTTAATCTAAAATTAATTATTATTCAATTTTTAATACTCGAACTATAGCTCAATTAAAAAAATAATTGATTATTTTATATTTATAGTTGATCAACTTCAAACATTTGCCATAGCAAATCTTTAAAACTGAATCTTAAAATTCTTGAAATAAACATATACACCCAAACTGAAGACGGAAAATCGAAAATTGCATTATATCATGTGTTATGAAATTTGTGATATTTTAATAGTAAGTGGATAGACTTTTCTTCTGAAAATTTGTTGAATTCCCAGTCAAAAAATAAATTCACTGTCATTTCCCGATCCAGCGGCCACCACGCGAAAAGTATTTTATAATATTCACCGTCGATGCATACAATGATGCGATACTTAGATTTAGTTATCAAATATTTACAATGATATTGGCTAAAAGAACAATAACAAAAAAGCGCCAAAAGATTAACAAATCGACATTGCACGCTCAAGAAAAACATTTAGGGGAAAACTTTTAAACTTAAAATTCTTTATGTTCAATATGTCACAGAAATGTCTAAATACGAAGATCATAAATCAGCCTCTCCTCCGAGCTTAGCCACAAGTAATAAAATCAAAATTGGACCTTCCTTCAAAAAGTACGATAATTCCTCCTTTTGCGTGAGAATAAGCTAGAAGCACCCATACGTCATTTGAGAAAATCCCCTCGCCCTCAGGTCTGACAAATAACTCATGCCACAATTCTCTCGTGCATAGAATGGACAACGTCACGGGGGTCTTCCAAGTATATTACCTCCTTAGGGAATATAATACAGATTTAAAAATAGAGGAACGGTTATCAGAGTTGCGCGCCTTTGATATTTCAAGCTTTATGTACGTATCTGGGCGTTGCCCCGATAAGCCGGGAGGATTGGAGGGTAGTTGTGGATTGCAAAGAGGGAAGCGGGGGTGAACGGAAAGGAGGGTAGGTGCAGAAGGTGGAGTGTGGCAGCCGGATTCCTTTTAATCAAAACCCCTCTGACTGGTTGTACGATGTCTAAAAGGGGTGAGTAACCCAAGGGAATAGTGTAGAGGTGTATGTCCTCCTGGAAGGATAATATTGTCATGGGAATAGAATTTCGAAGGACCTTGCGCAGGGAGACAAGTTTCAAGTGAAACATCCCCTTTAAGAGGGTGGTTTCCATGCTCGAAATAACTCGGTGGTTTCCCCTCAGATAGAACTCCATGCCATGAAAATTCCTCAGAAATCGAACTCTCACGAAGAAGTATAGAAAGAGAGGCTCAAAGGAAGATACAATTTCTTCAGAATCTAGGTCATTACACCATTGCTAGACTTTGATGAGAATTGAGATTCCGCCAATTCAAGCGGATAGTACAGTCTCTTGCACGTATCTAACGCATCAACTTCACATTTGGAAGAAAGGGCCTATGCTACAAATGTTCTCACTAGCAAACTTATTCATGAAAATTGTTCGCTTAAAAATAGTAATTTATTCTTGAACGTAAATCATATTATACAAAGAGAAAATTCTATTGTATTTTCCACTTAACGTTTTTTTAGAGGAAAGAATTAAGTTTCCTTGCCGTTATTTTTGAAAATGTTCCCTTTCAATTCAAATGAGTTCGACTTTGTTTGATTGGAATTGAAAATATTTTACAGAATCAAGTTCAAAGATGTTGAATAATTAAGAGGCTAGGGTTCGATTATAAAGAAACACAGTAGCCTAAGTTGTACCTGTGAAGTCCACAAAGTAAAAAACGGATATGATTTAAAGGTCTCTTATTTTAATTTTGTCTTTTTTAATGAATTTTGTTTCTATTTTATCAATGCCATCAAAATGCATGTATTTAATTTTTATATGTATGCCGAATTATCCTCTTCTGCAATACCATCATTGTACATTATATAATAAACGAATTTTAACGAATTTTTAGGGAAAATAGTAATTTTATTTTACTTGTTTTAAATTTTCCTACCAGAATTCAACACATGGTTTGCCAATTACCAAATACAATAAGTACATAAGAAAATTGTGATTTATTACAGAAAAATGTGAAACAAGTAAGAAAACATTATTATTTTCGTCAAAAATAAACTTAAAAAATTTTATCAAATTATTTAAAATGATGGTAATATAAAAGGGGATAATTTTATATGTACGAAAATTTAATACATGCATTTTCAAGATATGCAGAAAATAAAAACGACAAGTCCATGAAAGAAAGATAAAGCTCAAATTGGGGAATCTAAATCATTTCCGATTTTGAATTTTTTGTTGCTAAAAAATGTATTGACTAAACGGTATAACTTAGGTACAACTTGTAAAACAAGGTACAACTTGTGCGAGTTCAGACTAAAAAATAATTTTTTTTCATCGTCCTACTGCAACAGCCAAATTTACTTGAAAAAACTGAAGTTGACTGAAGTTGACTAACAATGACTAATGTGCATTAATCAAGTCGGCATCAAGAGTTGGTTCATGGCCTAAAATGTACAGTTTTGCAAGTTGATTGAATTACACTTTAAAAAAATCGAATACGATCGATATTCACAACAATAGGCACCTCAGGAGGAAGGGGATACCGACGTCCCTGCCTTTTCCCCTCCCAACTATTGACCTGTGGGTGAGCCGTTAAAATAAATAAATTCTATTGAATTATGATAAATGTATCTGAATCAGTAGTGGTTAATCCTTGGTTTCTCTGTTTTAATATATTAAAAGAAGTGGTTAAGGGGATCTTTCCACTCAAAAAAGCGACTATTTTGTGCGGTGAATGTGCGGAAACCTAGCTTAGGGGCTGTCCATAAATTACGTGACGCGTTTTTCTTTTGTTTAAATAAAGACAAGAAAGAAATTGCCTCGCAGC
>JAAAKG020179952.1:0-26107 GCA_010014905.2 Druon quercuslanigerum
AGTTTTAACTTTCTGAATCTGCAAACGACAGATACGCAATTCACAGAGTAGTCTTTTCAATGGATTCTTTTTTCCTGTGGGTAATGAATTAATTATCGTATTTATTTTCTTTTTTGTATATTATTTGGTTTTTTGCGTACTTTCGAATTAAAATTCCGCCGGATTCACTAAAAAAATGTGTTATCTGTTTAACAGTTTTTAAAAAATAATAATTAACAAAAACTAAATAATAATACCTTAATTCAGCTGCGTAAAAGCAAATGGTAATGAAGCTCTGCGACTCTCAAATTAGAGAAACAGAGCAATACTATATGATACAACTAAAGAAAAAATCACAAAAAATGTTGTGTCTTCTGTACATAACCTCAAAAGTTGCCAAAAACATTATTTTTTTCGTACATAAACTCAAATAAAATATCTTAATACTCTGACGTGATGGGCCAATTCTGACCTTGGATTCCAATTCTGCGTAAACAATTACTTCGGAAATAACCCTTCACTTTCCAACAAAAAAAAACCGTGTTGGCCTGTGCAATGCATCCTTGTAGACGTAATATGTATGTGGCGAAATCTAGAGTGGTTTTGAGAGTCTTAGCCCCTTGATATTTTTTATTTCGTAAAGAGAAAACTTTTTTAACTTTAATTATGAAACTACTTCTACAAAATACTCACCATCAGAGTAAGCAACTTTTTTCTTCTTTTTGGATACCTTAGCTGGCTTTGCAGTCTTCTTAGTTTTCGGAAGACGTTTTTTTTTGGCCCCAGATTTTCGTTTAGGTAAATCTTCGGAATCCCAGCAATCAGAGCAATCCGAACATGAGCAATCAGAGCTAAATGATGAGGAACTCGATGAAGAACAACTGCAACTGGTAGAATCCGACTCCGAATCTGAAGACATATCACAGCAATTTTGAGATGATTTTTCTCTTCGTTTAGTTTTTTTCTTCATTCGTTTGACCGGAGCCATCTTCTCACTCTGAAAAACATGTTTTAGAATTTTTTTACAAATATAGTTGGTATTTTCTTGCTTTTTTATAATTATAATCTCGAGTCATTTTTTATAATCAAGAAATAAAAGAGATTTCCCGAACTACAAAAAATTCTCGAAATTAAATAATTATACTTTTCTGTGATTGTTATTTATTTAATAAAAACAGTAATTAAATATTTCTATTAAAAAAAAAAGTTGAATTGTTTAAATTTAGAAATATTCTAGTTCGGTTATTTTATAAACAGGCAATTTTCTGTCGGGAATTTTATTAATCAGAAATTCTACAGTGCTAGGAATTTTATTTTGTTAGGGTTTTTCAGTCGATTTTTTTCGAAAAAAATTATCGACATTATAAAATATCCAATAATGAGAAGTAACTTGTTTCTTTTAGCTAGTTACTTTTTTGTTAACGAAAGTGATAACGAAATTATTTTTGTAAATAAGTAACGAATGGGTAACTAGTTGCATTTCTTCAGTAACAGTAACTATAATAAAAATCATCACTTTTTTAGTTACTTTCGAAATATAGTTCACAAGTTTTTTATGACAATCCATCAATTTTAAATCTTTTGAAAATATTTGTCTTTTTTACTATTAAAATTTTAGTGGCTAGTGTCACGTCGTGCCTTCCTTAGCTCAGACCATTTTGATATCTCTATAAACATTTCTAGGAAAAGTGGATCGAATATGTGGATCGAATATGTCTTATCACTTTTAAGATAGGATCAGAATAGGCGAAATAACCGACAAAATTGTAGCGAATCATAATTAAGGATTTTTATCTCCTTCAGTTAAAAGGCAGAGACACATGCGGGGCAAATATTATGTCACCCCACGAATTCTGTTAAACCTCGATATGTTTCCTAGAAATTGTATACTAAACTAAAAACTGGCACGCGTAATCAATATAGAGACGGAGAAACGTCCTAAAAATTGTATACAGCTTGATAAATACATTGGCCAGGTGAAACTAAGAAGAGGCACGCGTAATCAATATAGAGGCGGAGAAACCAACCGAGGTGAAACACAACGTCCACCCCATGGAGTCTGTAATACCTCTAGACGCTCCGCTAGAACTCGCCAACAGCCTGACAACTACATTAGCCAGGAGGAACAAAGGGACACGTGTAATCAGTATAAACTCTACATGCATCCTCTCCTAGAGAAATATCTACATGAAGGATGCTTATCTCGACACGCATCCCTTCTTAGGCAGAATCTCCCAACCACCCCCAGCATATAAAATAATACATTTCGGCGGTTGGAAGACACTCTTGGGTTTGAGGTCAGTCTTGCTCTACAACCACCCTTCGAGCTCTCTTCGGAAGGAACTCTCCGAATTTTCCTTCAACCCTTGAGTCAGTGACCATTCACTGAACCGCAGTTTCGTCGTGTTCTCCAGTACGGTTCTCCAGATCAGGAAAACTATTCCAGGAGGGTACCTGCCGAACCATCTCACCTCTTCCATACAACAGAGTTTTTCAGGTAAGATTTAAGGTCACTTATTTTTCTTTCTTCTCATTCTTGGTTGTATTCTCCTTTTCTCCAATACATGAGTTGTGTTCTTTCAGGAACACAACCGAGGAAAAAACAGAATTCACCGTGGTCACTTCCGCATTCCAGTATCAAATCACCTTCAAATCTTAATATATACCCCTAATTTGTAACTTGCTTTTAAGGAAATTTAATAAATATTATTGATTGTATGTAAATTGGGTTCACCACCGATTATTTGGCCTTTTTTTCCTGTCCCCTTAGTCCAGGGCCTTCAGCTCTGTAGATACAACAGGAGAGTAAAAAATAAAATTAGTATAGACCTGTTTCGACCCTTAAGACGTAACAGTAGTTTTAGAACTAATTGTAGTAAGGCAGGAATTCTATTCAACTCGATAAGGAGTGGATTGTTGGACGAAATTTTCCAAAAACTATCACTGTGGTAAATAAACAAAAATTGACAGGGCTGCTAAGCCTAATTTAGTTGAAATAAGTGACTAAAGTTAACTAAAAGTGACAAATTCAAGATAATTTCCAAAAATAAAAATAAAAAATGTATTTCAAATAAAATTCCAAATAATTTATAGGAATTTATGTGAAATGAATGAATTG
This sequence comes from Druon quercuslanigerum, assembly GCA_010014905.2. Taxonomy (NCBI): domain Eukaryota; kingdom Metazoa; phylum Arthropoda; class Insecta; order Hymenoptera; family Cynipidae; genus Druon; species Druon quercuslanigerum. The sequence goes on from JAAAKG020179952.1 coordinate 3,098, forward strand.
AAAAAATTAGAACCTTGACCAAATTCAAGTAAATTGGAAAAAATCCCAAATATTCCACTGGTTTCAGTAAATTTGAAGTGAACTTAGAAGAGTTCAGGGGAATTTAAGAGAATTGGATAGTGTCTCAGTATTCAAGGTGATTTTAAAAGACTTGTAGGTCAATTTAAAAAAATGGTTTAAGTCAATTTAATGAAGTATATAGAGTTAAGTGAATTTAGAATTGTGAATTGAAAAAATTCAAAGAGAATCAAAAAAGTCAAAAGAATTCGAAAGAATGGACAATTAAGGATGAATTCGAAATTAAATCAAGTAAGTCATGAAAAATCCAACATATTGCACTAAATTCATTAAAATTATTGTAAATTTAAAATAACACAAAGAAAATGAAGAGACTTTGATAAAATTTATAAGAATTGAAAAGAATATAATTAAACAAAATTCTTAATGTGAAAAAATTTCCATCAATAAAATGGGAGTCAACAGAATGCATAACAAATTCAGCAAAATTTAGGTATATTTCAAAAAAATCAACCAAATAATTATACATTTTTTTTAGCAAATTGAGTGAATTGAAAAAATTTTATTTTATTTATTATGTCTGGAATACATTGAGGGTTGAGCAATGAAATAAAATATAAATTTCAAAGAATTCAGGGTGAGTATAAACAATTCAAAACAATGCATAAACATTCAGTAAGATTTAGAAATCATTAGTAATTTCCAAATCTAATCAATTAAAAGGTTGGTAAGTAATAAAATAATAAATTAAATACATTTCTTCGATGCAGCTATTTGTTAATAAATGTATTATTCATTTATTATTATTAAAACCATTTTTTGATTGCTTACATTAAAGATTTGGGAATTTCATCATTCGAAAATTTTCCTGTGTTCGCAATTAGATATTTTATTATGTTGGCAATTTAATTTTGAGACTGATCTATTATCGGGAATATTCAAATTTGGTCATGTTGAAAATTATCGAGCATTTTCCAATTCGGACATTTTTAATTGCCCTTAATTTTATGATATTAGGAATTTTCTATATCAAATTGGACGACTGAATCAAAAGAATAAAATATCAAAAACTGTAAAATTCCCGAAAAAGAAAATATTTGAATTCGAACATTGCCGAAATATAAAAATCCTGTCTTAGAAAATTCTCGAATAAGGGATTGTTCACATATTACGTAACGCTGTTTTCTTTTGTTTAAATAAAGATGAGAATAAAGTTGCCGTTAAATAAAAAATGACACAACGATATAAACAAAAGAAAACATCCTTACGTAATATGTGAACGATCCCTAATAAAATTCCCAAACAATTTATGATATTGGCTAAATTAAAAATTCCTAAATAATACAATGATTTGCGGTAGAAAAATTTCTAATGATAAAATAGCTGAAAATGTAAAAATTCCCAACATTATAAGATGATCGAAATTAAACAATTAATAATATAATTAATATATAATATATAATTATATAATATTATAATATATAATTATATAATATTATAATATATAATTATAATATAATTAATGTATTATGAATCTAGGAGAAGAAAAATTCCCTCTTCCCCTTAGTGAACACAACATTTTTTATAACCAATGAATGATTTCCGACATTTCGAATAAAGAAGGCATGATTTACGGTATTTTACGGTAAGATACAATAAATTGCCAAACATTCGAATTAAAAAAATTTATAAATTTCCGGAAATGTATGGAAATTTTTGGTTATTTTTACAGGTGTAAATGGTAACTTATCATATATTACCATAATTCAATTTTAAACACTTTTATAAATTTCCGGAAATTCACGAAATTTTTTGATAATTTATAATAATATTACAGGTAATTTATGGTAACTTATCATAAATTGTCAAAAATTCAATTTAAAAATGTCTATAAATTTTTGAGATTTATGGAAGTTTTCTGTCACTTATGTTAATTGTACAGTTAAATATTGTAACCTACCATAAATTAACCAAAATTGGATTTTAAGCATTTTTATAAATTTCCGGAAATGTATCAAATATCTGGATAATTTACGGTAATTTAATCAATTGTATATGGTAACTTTTCATAAATTAGCGCAAAATTCTATTATCTGCAACCAAAATTCCTTACAGTTCTTACGGCGAGTGGGCTCCTAAAATTATCATAAAATGCAAGCTAATGTGTAATTTTCATTATTCACCTCTGACGTCACATTTTACTCCCTGAGGAATAAAAAGTACTTTTTACTCCCTAGAAAAGAAAAGGTACTTTTTACTCCCTAGAAAAGAAAAGGTACTTTTTACTCCCTAGAAAAGAAAAGGTACTTTTACTCCATAGAAAAGAAAAGGTACTTTTTGCTCACCAGAAAAGAAAAAGTACTCTTTGCTATCCAGAAAGTAAAAAGTATTTTTTACTCTCTAGACAATAAAAAGTGTTTGTCATTATTTAGAAAACGAAAAGTACTGTTCGGTACCTATAAAAAGCACTTTTATATATCTGCAATATAAAAAGTACTTTTTATAGGTATCGAAAAGTACTTTTTGTTTTCTAAATAATGACATGCACTTTTTATTTTCTAGAGAGTAAAAAATACTTTTTATTTTCTAGAGAGTAAAAAATACTTTTTATTTTCTAGAGAGTAAAAAATACTTTTTATTTTCTAGAGAGTAAAAAATACTTTTTATTTTATAGAGAGTAAAAAGTACTTTTTACTTTCTGGATAGCAAAGAGTACTTTTTTCTTTTCTGGTGAGCAAAAAGTACCTTTTCTTTTCGAATGTTACCATACGTAAAGGTTTAAATTCAGTGATTTTGTAATTTCGCGAATTTTCTGCATTAAATAATGGGACGACTAAAAAATCTCTAATAATAAAATTTCCAACAATGTAAAATTTCCGAAAAAGAAAACATTTGAAATAGAAAATGGCCGACATATAAAAATTCTCACTGAAAAAATTCTCGAATAATAAAATTTCCGAACAATATTAGCGAACATTTCAAAAAGATACAACATAATATACAATATAAGCGAATTTTGAAATTCCCGAAAAATAAAACTTTCGAAAAAAAATTTTACATAATGCATATTTTACGGTATCAGAAAATTATCGAATTTAACACATTAAAAAATTGTTTTTAATCAATTAAGTTAATATAATTTAATTTATGTAATTGAAAATACCATAATGAAATATTTGAAACAACATTTTTTCAGATGTTCAATGTCTTTCTGTAAAATTATTGTTTACATTTAAAATATAAATTATTTTAAAAAATATTTCTCAATGCAAAAGAACAATAGAAGAACAAGATTTTTGTTACAAGAGCAATTATTAAAAAAAAGTACTACACACATATAAAAAATATGCATTGAGACATTTTTCTTCAATTTTGGTTATTTTAAATTTCAACAATAACTCGAAAAAAATACATTCAACATGTTTTTAAATTGTACACATTGATTAAAAAACATTTTTTCAATTATGTTTCAATTCTGTAATTTTTTGTCGTGAATTTCATAATTTGTAAATGCTCAAATTTGGTAATGTCGTAAAAAATCGGGAAATTTCCAATGTGAGATTTTTATACTTCGGGAATTTTCTAGTTCAAATATTTTCTTTTCACGAATTTTTTTTCTTTCAGGATTTTTCAGTCGTCTAATTTTCGAATATTTAAATCATCCAAGAAGGCACAATCTTAAAATATAAAAGCCATGAAATCCGCAAGTAATTGCAATTTGAAAAGCAGATAATTTAAAAACTATATTTAAACAGAAAGTACAAAGTTTTATCTTAAGCTCGAGAAGGAAATTCTGTCAATACTTGTAAATATTTACTAAAATAATAGGGGAAAGTTTGCATCAAGGGCACTGGCGCCATTAGAAATAAATTCACTGCTTGGAAATAATTTTAAATAATCACAAATAAGAAAATTTTCTTATTCAAAAAGTCGAAATAAAAGTTTTTTACTATTTATAAAATACACTAAAAGCACACGTTTAATTAATATGTTTTTCAGAAACAAAAAGTGGTTTTCTGATTAAATTTCCCAATTTCAACGATTATTTTAAATCTAATGATCAGAATAATTTCTTACTATTTATTATAAGTAACATTTTGAAAGTTAAAATTTGCGACACAAACATTTATGAAAATTAAAATTGACTCACCTGAATTGTCGAAACTTGAAAGATATGAAATCCAACCTTCGGTTAGTAACGTAAATTAAACACTGACGTATTGTTGCGAACTTGAATGATATGTATCGTTCAATATCAGAATTTACGAAAAATCTGGTGGGGGAACTTTCTGTTTCCCATCTGGTTAGAAAATCCTAATCTACTGATTAAAGTTCAGGCAAAGTTTTAATTTTTATTAGTAATTTTTCTTATTGTTGCAAATTTTAGGCATTTTTTACACGTACCCAAAAAATCGGGCTATTTATACCGAAATCTCTTTTCGTAGAAATTCAAACTTTTTTGGTTAGATAAGCAACTTTTTTGAAGAAAATTCATCTGCTTTGGTTGATAACTCATTTTTTTCGGTTGAAAATTCAACTTCTTTGTGGAAAGTTCGTCTTTTTGGCTAATAAATGCAATAACTTAGTTAATTTTTTATTCCTTAATTAAAAAATCATTCGTAATTAAAAATTTAACAATTTTGTTGAAAAATCTTCTTTTTTGTTTAAAAATTATTCTTTTTTTTTAGAAATGCAATTTGTTGTTAAACATTAATCAGCTTTGGTTAAGAAATCAACTGCTTTGTAAAATATTCTTTACAGATTACAGATTATTATTATTACAGATTAACTTCTTGGAACATTCATTTTTCCTCAAAATTTAATCCTTTTTTAATGCACATATTTTGTATAAAATTAACCTGATGTGGATAAAAATTCAACAGTTTGAATAAAATTTATATTTTTGGGTTGAAAGTTTAACTACTTTGTAGAAAATTTGTCTTTTTGCTTACAAATTCAAAGATTTGGATGGTTTTTATCAATTTGGTTTAAAAATTAACCTCTTCTTGTGATGATGCAACTTTTGTAAAAAAAAAACAATCTTCTTTGGTTTAAAGTTCAACTATTTGGTTCTAAATTAACTTTTTGGAAAATTCAAATTGTTGAGTTGAAAATTTAACTTCTTTGTGATAAATTTGCCTTTTTAGCTTACAAATTCAAAAATTCATTGATTTTTTTATTAATTGCCAATAAAATCTTTCCTACTTGAAAATTGAACGCTTTTGTTGGAAATGCATCTTTTTGGTTTAAAAATTAATCTCTTTTCGTAGTAGTTGAATATTTTCAATTTAGAAATACAACTTTTGTACAAAATTAATCTTTTTTGGTTAAAAATTTAACTGATTTGTAGAAAATTCTTCGTTTTACTTTATAAATTTAACAATTTGGTAGAATTTTCAACTATTTGGTTACAAATTAACTTTTTCGAAAATTCATATTGTTGGGTTAAAATTTCAAATATTTTGTAGAAAATATGCCTTTTTGGCATGCAAATTTAAAAATAAAATTCGTTTGATTTTTTATTTCTTGACTATAAAATCTTTCTTACTTGAAAATTGAAAGCTTTTGTTGAAAATTCGTCTTTTTGGTTTGAAATTTAATCTCTTTTTGTGGTAATTTAATATTTTCTGTTTATAAATGCAACTTTTTTTCTAGAAAATTAATCTACTTTGGTTAAAAATTTAACTGATTTGTAAAAAATTCTTCTTTTTAATTTACAAATTTAACAATTTGGTACAATTTTCGACTATTTGGTTCCAAATTAACTTTTTAGAAAATTCATATTTTTTGGTTAAAATTTCAAATATTTTATATAAAATACGGCTTTTTGGCATCCAAATTAAAAAATAAAATTCGTTTGTTTGATCCTTTGATTTTTTATTTCTTGACTATAAAATCTTTCTTATTTGAACATTGAACGCTTTTGTTGAAAATTCGTCTTTTTAGTTTAAAATTTTCAGTTTAGAAATACAACTTTTGTAAAAAAAATTAATCATCTTTGGTTGAAAATTTAACTGATTTGTAAAAAATTCTTCTTTTTACTTTATAAATTTAACAATTTGGTAGAAATTTCAACTATTTGGTTCCAAATTAACTTTTTGGAAAATTCATATTTATGTGTTAAAATTGCAGATATTTTGCAGAAAATTCACCTTTTTGACATGCAAATGCAACAATAAATTTCGTTTAATTGATTTTTTAATTTTTTATTTCTTAACTATAAAATCTTTCTTTCTTGAAAATTGAAAGCTTTTGTTAAAAATTCGTCTTTTTGATTTAAAAATTAATCTATATTCGTAGCAGTTAATTATTTTCAGTTTACAAACACAACTTTTGTCAAAAATTCTTCTTTTTACTTTATAAATTTAACAATTTGGTAGAAATTTAAACTATTTGGTGCCAAATTAATTTTTTGGAAAATTCATATTGTTGGGTTAAAATTTCAAATATTTTGTAGAAAATATGCCTTTTTGGTATGCAAATTCAAAAATAAAATTCGCTTGATTGATCCTTTGATTTTTTATTACTTGACTATAAAATCTTTCTTATTTGAAAATTGAACGCTTTTCTTGAAAATTCGTCTTTTTAGTTTAAAATTTTCAGTTTAGAAATACAACTTTTGTAAAAAAAATTAATCATCTTTGGTTGAAAATTTAACTGATTTGTAAAAAATTCTTCTTTTTATTATTTGGTTCCAAATTAACTTTTTGGAAAATTCATATTGTTGGGTTAAAATTTCAAATATTTGGAAGAAAATATGCCTTTTGAGCATGCAAATGCAAAAATAAAATTCGTTTGATTGATCCTTTGATTTTTTATTTATAGACTAAAATCTTTCTTAGTTTAGAATTGAACGCTTTTGTTGTAAATTCGTCTTATTGGTTTGAAATTTAATCTCTTTTCGTGGTAATTTAATATTTTCTGTTTATAAATTAAACGTTTTTCTAGAAAATTAAACTGATTTGTAGAAAACTTATCCTTTAAAGCTCAGAAATTTAACAATTCGTAGAAAAATCTTTTTTGCAACATGATAATGCAACCATTTTTTGTTAAACAATTCAACTAATTGGTAACAAATTAACTTTTTGGAAAATTAATATGTTAGGGTTTATAACTCAACTGCTTTTTAGAAAATCGTATTTTTTGCTTGTAAATTAATCTTTTTTGGTTGAGAATTTAAAAATATTTTATAAACTTTCGGAAATCATTTTAACGGCTGCAATATTTTTAATATCTTCAAAACTTGTAAAATTCCTAAATAACTTTTAGACTTGATTCGAATGTTTTCTATGAGTTTGAAAATTTAACCATTTTGTTAAAAAATTGTTCTGTGAGTTGAAAATAAATTTGGTTAACGGAAAATTTAAGTTTCCGAATTGGTTTAAAATTTATATTTTTTGGTTGAAAATTCAACTATTTGGTTTAAAATTTATTTATTTTGTTGGCAATTTTCCTTTTCTGCTGAAGAATTAATCTTCTTAGTTGAAAATTTGTCTTTCTGGTAGAAAATTAAAAGTTTTGTTTCAAAACAAAACTGTTCATTTTTTGTTGAGAGTTCATGGTTTCTAGTTGAAACTTAAATTGCTTAGTTTAAAGTGCAAATACCTAGCTAAAAATACATTTTCATAGTTAAAAATTCAACTTTGAGTATAAGAATCCATTTTTTAAATAAAAAATTTAACTATTTACTAAAAATTCGTTAATTTTGGTGTACACAATTAATTATTTTAAATGAAAATTTCAATTTTTAATTTTTGGATGAAAATTGATATTTTTAGTTGCAAATTAAACTATTTAGTTTGAAATTTTTTTATGTAAAAAATTTTCCTATTTTGGTGATGAACAAATTTTCTTGGTTGCAAATTGATGCATTTTGTTGAAAACTCGTATGTCTGGTGAAAAATTAAAATTTTTGTTAAAAAATGCTTAATCATTTTTTTCATTTTTTTAACTGAAAATTTGTTTGCCCCTTATGGTTAAAAAAAATGTATCTTTTTTAGATGAAAACCCAACTATTTTGTTGAAAATATTTATTTTTTTGAACGTAAGTTAATAAATTAAAAAATTTAATTTAATTAAGTAATTTAATCATTCATTTTTTGGTTCAACATTCATCATTTAAGTTAAAAATTTATCTTTTTGTTTGAGAATTTAACTTTTTGTTAAAATATCAACAATTTTGTTGAAAAGTCGTATTTTTTGTTTAAAAATTCATTACTTTTAGAAAGAATTAAATTTTTTTCTTAAAAATTCTACTTCCTGGTTTAAAAATAATCAGTTTTAAATAAAGACTAAACTATTTAGTTAAAAAGTCACCTTTTCGGTTAAATTTAAGTGTTTTGGGTTCAAAATAGTATTTTATACTATTACTTTTTTCGTTGAAAATTCATATAAAGAATCGCCATTGAATATGAAAAAGCATCTTTTTAGTTAAAAATGTAACTATTCTGTAAAAAAATTCGTTAATTTTATTTTTTTAAATAAAGATTCAACTTTTCCATTTTTGAATGAAAATTGATATTTTTATTTGAAAATTTATCTTTTTGGTTTGAAATTTATTTATTTAAAAAATTTTCCTTTTTTTGGTGAAGAAAAAATTTTCTTGATTGAAAATTCAACTATTTGGTTGAAATTGTATGTGTTTTGTTGGAAACACGTCTGTTTGTTAAAAAATTTAAATTTTTTTTTACATGCAGCTGTTTAATTTTCGTTAAGGATTAATCTATTTTAGTTGAAAATTAAATTGCCAATTAAAAGTGGAGCTACTTTGTTAAAAATACATTTCTTTTTATTGAAGATTCATAATTGAATTTGAAAATTCATATTTTTGGTAGAAAGTTTAACTATTTTGTTAAAAATACTTTCGTTTTTTTTCATTTTCAACTGAAAATTTCATTTTTTCCCTTTTGGTTAAAAATTATCTTTTTAAGATAAAAATTCAACAATTTTGTTGAAAATTTTCCTTTTTTGATAGTAAATTAATTTTTGTGTGAAAAATTTAATTAGTCGGTTGAAAGTAGAAATACTTTATTAAAAATTCATTTTTTGCTTGAAGATTTATAATTTCATTTGAAAATTGATCTTTTTTATGAAAATTAAACTTTTTTATTGAAAATTCAGCACTCTTGTTGAAAATACTTCTACTTTACTTGAAAATTCATCACTTTTGGTAGAAATTAAATTTTTTTATTAAAATTGAACTATCTGGTTTACAAATAATTAGTTTCGAATAAGGGTTCAAAATACTTTTGTTTTAATTATCAGCTTTTATATTTTTTGTTTAAAATTAACCTTTTTTAGTTTACAATACAACAGCATGGAAGAAAGTTAAAGATTCATAATTAAATATGAAAATTCATCAGTTGGTAAAAAATGTAACTATTTTGTAAAAATCCATTATTTTTTGGACAAAATTAATTATTTTAACTTAAAACTAACCTTTTTCATTTTTTGTTGAAAATGTAAAGTTTCCAGATAAAAATTCAACTATTTAGTTGAAAATTTATATATTTTGTTGAAAACTCATTCATCTTTTCTACTTGAAAATTAAATTTCTTGGTTAAAAGTGGAACTACTTTTTTTTAATACATTTTTTTATTAAAGATTCATAATTCCATTTCAAAATTCATATTTTAGGCAGAAAAGTTAACTATTTTGTTAAAAATACATCCGTTTTTTTCATTTTTTAACTGAAAATTTCATTTTTCCCTTTTTAGTTTGAAAATTCATCATTTTTGGTAGAAATTTAATCTTATTTGGTTAAAAATTCAACAAGTAATAGTTTACTTAGGAAAAGCAGGAGAAATAATAAAATAAATTTTTAATTTATTAAAACATTAAGGGACATTGTTGGAAAATACAGAAGTACCTCAAAATTTTACAATTTTTCGAAAAATCACGAAAATAAAATATTGAAACAAAATAAATGGTTTAAACAATTCACATTTGTTTAGAAATTGACGACTATTATTAGAAAATAAATTAGTACTTGAGAATATTAAAAACGTCAAAAATTTGGGGAGACAAAAAGTTTCTCCTTGCTTTTTTATTTGAATAATTGTAAATTTATTGAAATAAATTATTTTAAATCAAAAATCAAATTGTTTAAGCAAATTAATATTGCTTAAACAATTGAAAATTCGTTAACATATGATCAGTGTTCTTAAATGGCCGATTAATCATTATTTATAAAACTAAAATTTTAAAAGGCGTTAACATATCGCGTAATATATTACGTAAAATTAAAATTTAGCCCCTTATTGGTTTTAAATTTATCTTTTTTTAATGAAAATTCAACTATTTCGTTAAAATTTTATGCATCTTTTAGAAAATGATCCTTTTTTGGTAGTAAATTAATTTTGTTGCAAAAATTTAACTACTTGGTTGAATGTGGAAAGACTTCCTTAAAAACTCATTTTTTGCTTGAAGATTCATCATTTCAGTTGAAAATTTACCTTTTTTTTAAATTGAACTATATTATTAAAAATTTGTGTTTTTGGTTTGAGAATGAATCATTTTTAGCAGAAATTAAGTTTCTATTAAAAATTTCACTGTCTGGATTTTAAAATATTTTTGTTGTTGAAATATCAACTATTAGAGAAAGACATAAAAACATTCCTGGACATTTCCCGGTTTTTTCCAGGTTCGCAAAAAATTTTCACGGGCAATAGAATTTAAAAATTCGAACTCTAAAGTTAAAAAAATTTCGATTTGAAGTAATATAAACTGAGCTGCAAATCATTTGAAGCAATTTTAATCAGAAATATTAAAAATGAAATGATTACCTTTTCCTTATAGACTGAAAACTTCTTAAATTAAAATTAAAATTATTTTCATTATAAATAATTTAAAAGTCCTTGAAAAACTTCAAAATTTCGAAACATCTACATTTTACTTTACATTTATTCAAATTTTCAGTTATTCTTAACATTTTTTTAGAAGTTGTAAACATCTTTTAAAATCATTCGAATTCTTCCTAAATTTTTTTTAAATCCTGAAAAAATAAAAAATATTTCCTTAAAATCCTCGAGATTCATTTTTGGCAATTTTGGAAATCTTTTTAAATCTCTTTAAATATTTTCTTAAAATTATTGCTTTAAAGTGAAAAGTTGTTTTCAACTTACCTAGGGATCTTAAAACAACATTTTTTATTCTTTGGAAGCCTTTCATGATTCTTAAAATACTTCTAAATGTTTTCTTCGAAGTCTTCAAAAATTTATATTTTGTGCTAAATTAGGCCGTGGGTTATTTGCACCAAATTTTTCGTATAAACAGCCAGATTCGTATTTGAAATCATTACAAATTTTGTATTAATTTTGAATAGTTTCAGACTTTTCAAATATCTCTTTAACTTACTACTTGTAAATTAAATTTTTTTATATAGAAAAATTAAAATTCTAACGTTCAAAGTTTCTTGTTCAGTTTTGAATATTTGTTCTGTGATTAATAATTTTGAATGGACAATAAAATATTTCTGAATGTGAGGAAATTGTTATTTTTCTTAATTAAAAAATTTAAAACATTCAAACCTTAGACTAAAACAATATTTTTAATTTAATAAAAGCCTTTAATTATGAATATATTATTTTTAAGTTATTTTAAAATTGCAAATCTTTTATAAATTTTAAATCGAACATTTGCATTGAAGCATTTCATTTTTTAAAGTTCAAATCTGGAAATTTTGAAATTTTGAACTAATTCCGAATCGTCTTACAAAATAAATTATTATACCCTTGTTAATCCTCAATTTATAGTTAGATTCTGAATATCATTATAATTTATATTTCTTTGATTAACTAAAAAGTGTTTTTTACCTAAAATTTTCAATATAAAACGCTATTAATTTTTATTTTTTAGGTCTTTAAAACTCGATGTTTAAATGATTTAAATGTAAAAATGTATGCTTAAAACTTAAAATCTAGAATGGAAAATTTGTAAGCAAAATATTTTCGAATTACGCATTATAAAGTGAAAAAATAATTGAAAAAGATCAAATATCAACTGATTATTTTAAAAATTGTTGAAATTAAACTTAGACTTTTTTTCGAAAAATTTGTAGATTTCCCGGTCAAAAAATAAATTCACTATCATTTTCCGGTTTTTCCGGTATCTTAAAGTTCCAGGTCATTTCCTGAGGTATATAAAAAATCCACCCTGTGTAAGTAAATGGCCATTCTTTAAAAATAAAGACAGGAGTGTGTTAAATTATTCCTTTTATTCACTATCTGATGATGCTCTCAATATTTTCCAACAACTTATATACATTTTATCGAAGAAGCTTCGATATTTCTTTCGTAAAACCTATCTAATGCGCCACACTATCATTCACAAATTTCTACACCTTCGAATCCAAGGAACAATAAAAATTCGACAAGTTTCTAGCTAAGAATTACAATTTAAAAAACTTTTTTTTTTATTAAAAAGACTTAGCCTCTTCTTCGAAAGACTTGAGAAAATTCACGGAAATATAATCTTATTCTATTATGTACAATGCGAAACGTAAGTATTTAGCATCTCCTTAAACCGTAATTAAACCCTAAACTAGACAATGATGCATACTACCCAAATAATTAAAATTAATCAAAAATTAAAGTAAGTCGAAGTACAAATTATGGAATATCCCTGCTTCATGTTTCCATACGAATTTTGGAAACTTAGTCTATAAACAATGACTAATTAAAATTATAAAGGCTAACGAAACAGAGAACAAAAAATGTATGCAATGTGACTAAAATAGAACTAAGATTTCGATTTTTTATGAAATCCTTTCGTCGGTATTAAAACTTTCTAAGAATTAAAAAAAAATGAACGACATTCTATGGTATAAATTAAATTATCTATCCTACATTAAATTAAATTGTCGTGTCTCTAACCGAAACTTCATTGCAAATGCAATATTTGCTATGTAAAAATTACATAATATAATCCTCAACAAAACCTCTCAATTGATAAATAAATTAATGGTAATAAAAAAAAAATTATGACTCTTCGGTGTTCAAAGATATGTTCAAGCAGAAGTCTTTTTTTCAGAAATGTTTCAATAATTATGAATATTTGAATAATGAAGCTCAATATTAAATAAATCTAGAACATGCAGATAACTTCCTCAAGTTTCTACTTTTATAATTCATGCTCGCAGAGTCTATTTATTTTTAATTTAAAGAATTACTTTTGCCAAATTCCAAGCCGGAAGTTTCTTTTTATAACTGGACTGATTGTCTAAACTAATACAACTTAAACATTAGAAACTCGACGCTGGAAAATTTATTGTCGATCGAGATTAATCAACCCTTTCTGTCTTTGGCACGATACATTAGGCAGCATTTTTCAACATCAACATCAAAAGAAACGAAGAAATCGTATAAATTTGTCTTACATATAAAAAAAATGATTGTATTTACAGAAAGGGTTAATTGCAGTCATTTATGGTTAAATGAACTTACTTTACTTAGACTATTAGCCAAGAGAGTAAGGTTATTTACCCCTTCGAGCCAGTTGCACACTCCCTGCAATAATTTACATTCTTCAAATATAAATAAGATTAAAAGCAATCCATTTGTACAATATTTATATAAAGGAAAAGCGTTTCTTCTCCTTTTTCTTTTGATTGCATTTATAGGGAGTCTTGCGACTGGTTCTGGAGATGGTAAAATCAGGCTCTGAAACCCGATGAAATTAAAACTAAAATGATTCACGAAATACGATATAAAATACTCAAGATTTTTTTTTCTGAAATATTTTGGACTCCTTATTCCTGGTGTAAGTGATGAATGAAAGGTTGCGACTTGCGACTAATACTACGATCTATTAGAATCTTTACACATTGCTTGGAAGGAAGGCAAGACACTGGAGACTGATAAATTTCCTGATGCATCGCTTCGTGATACTTGTACTGGGTTGCCTATCATCGTGGAAGACCTGAAATAAAAAATAAATACAAGTTCGATACTATTTTTTATAGTGAACTATAATAGTCCAGGCATCTAGTTTTTTAGGCCGTATTAAGAAGGATTTCTAGACATTAAAACATTAAAAATACAAAAATCCGATTTTTAGCATAAAAATAAAAGATAGAGAAAAATGCAGGAAAAAAAAGGATTTTAGTTTTTTATCTACTTTAAGGTAGTTCAGAAAATATACAATTGCAATTGTATTTTTGTTGAAAGTTAATTAAATATGGTTTTTTGGTTTTGAAAATTCGACTTTATGTTTCAGGATTCGTCTTTTGCGTTAAGAATTAAACTGATTGGTTGAAAAATAATCTGTTTTTGCTTTCAACTATGTTTTTGAAATTCGTCTTTTTTGATGAATTAAAATATTTTAGATGAAAAATAAACATATTTTATGGTTTATATATCAACATTTCTCATCGAGAATTCATCTTTTCGGTTAAATTCGATTATTTTGGATTAAAAATTTAAAACTTTTCTGGTTTTATATATCAACTATTATTATATTACATTGAGAATTAATCAGTTTTTATTGAAAATTCAACTATTTAGTTGAAATTTGGACTCCTTTCTCAAAAATTAATTTTTTTGTTGAAGATTCTATGCTTTTTAATAACCATTTTATTTTAAAAATCAACTATTTTGGTGAAAATTTAATAATTTTGTTGTCAACTTAATAATTTTTTTAAAAAGGTATCATTTTCTTCGAAAATTGATCTGTTTTGTTAAAAATTGGTCTTTTCGTACATAAAATGCATCTTTTTGGGTTGAAAATTTAACTCTTTCTTTCAAAACCCAGCTTTCTTGGTTGAAAATTGATTAAAATTGAAATTGAAATTGAAATTGAAGAATGAAATTTCAAATTAGTTGAAAATTTATTTCTTTGGTTGAAAATTGAACTGTCTTCTAAAAAAATCGTCTTTTCGGCTTGAAAAAAAACAAAACTCCTTTTTTTTAGCATAAAAACGCGCGATAGAGAAAAATGTATGAAAAAATGGATGTTAGTTTTTTATTTATCTTAAGTTAGTGCAGAAAATATATATTTGTAATTTTATTTTTGTTGAAAGTTAATGCTTTAATTCTTTTCGATTGAAAAATGTTTTTTTTTTTTAAATTCGTGTTTTGTGTTAAAAATTAAACTGCTTGGTTGAAAAATAATCTTTTTTTGCTTTCAACTATGTATTTAAAATTTGCCTTTTTTGTTGAATTCACTATTTTAGATTTAAAATAAACTTATTTTATGGTTTATATATTAACATTTTTCGTTGAGAATTCATCTTTTTGGTTAAATTCGATTATTTTAGATTAAAAATTTTAAACTTTTCTGGTTTTATATATCAACTAATATTTTAAATTAAGAATTAATCTGTTTTTATTGAAAATTCAACTAATTAGTGAAAATTTGGACTCCTTTCTCAAAAATTAATTTTTTTGTTGAAGATTCTCTGCTTTGTAATAACCATTTTATTTTAAAAATCGACTATTTCGTTAAAAATTTAACTCTTTTGTTAAAAATTAAACAATTTTGTTGAAAATTTAATCATTTTGTTTTTAATTTAATTATTTTTTTAAAAAGGTATCATTTTGTTCGATACTTAATCTGTTTTGTTAAAAATTGGTCCTTTCGTCCATAAAAATGCATCTTTTTGGGTAGAAAATTATTGTTTTCTTTTTGTATAAAAATGCGTCTTTCTACGTTAAAAATTTAACTCTTTCTTTCAAAAACCATCTTTCATGGTTAAAAATTCATCTTTTATGGTTTAAAAATTCACTTTTTTAAAAATATTTGATCTTTTAGCTTGAAAATGCAACTCTTTTGTTGAAAAATAAGCGTTTTGCTTAAAATTTCAACTACTTTGGTGAAAGTTGTACTATTCTAAGGTAAATTCCTTTTTTTCGTTGAAGATTCATCAAATTAGTTGAAAATTTATTTCTTTGGTTGAAAATTGAACTGTTTTCTAAAAAAAAATCGTCTTTTCGGCTTGAAAAAAACCAAAATCCTTTTTTTTAGCATAAAAACGCGAGATAAACAAAAATATATGAAAAAACGATATTAGTTTTTTATTAATTTTAAGGTAGTTCAGAAAACATACATTTGCAATTGTATTTTTGTTGAAAGTTAATTCTTTCATTTTTTTCGTTAAAAAATGGTTTTTTGGTTTTGAAAATTCGAATTTTTGTTTCAGGATTCGTGTTTTGTGTTAAAAACTAAACTTCTCGATTAAAAAATAATCTGTTTTTGTTTTCAACTATAAGTTTGAAATTCGTCTTTTTGTTGTTAAACTTATTTTATGGTTTTATTATCAACATTTTTCGTTCAGAATTCATCTTTTTGATTAAATTCAATTATTTTGGATTAAAAATTAGAAACTTTTCTAGTTTTATATATCAACTATTATTTTATATTGAGAATTAATCTGTTTTTATTGAAAATTCAACTATTTAGTGGAAATGTGGACTCCTTTCTCAAAAATTAATTTTTTTCTTGAAGATTCTCTGCTTTTTAATAACCATTTTATTTAAAAAATCTACTATTTTATTAAGAATCAAACTATTTTGTTCAAAATCAAACAATATTGTTAAAAAGTAAACTATTTTGTTGAAAATTAAACTATTTTGTTGAAAATTTAATAATTTTGCTGTTAATTTCATCATTTTAGTTAAGAAATTTATCTCTTTGGTTGAAAATGACTATTTTTTTAAATTTGTTTTTTTTTATTTATGTGTTTATGTAATTAAAAAAAATAACACTATGTCTCTTTTTAGCTCATGCCCCATGCGGTAATGCACTTTTTTGTGTTAAAATGGTTTCTTAAGAGTTCCTGATTAAAACTCGAAGTTTTCTAGAAATAACACCCGTGCGCCCCGGAGATATTTTTGAAAAAAATGCCAAAAATCGTGTTTACGTAGACTGACCCGCCCGATTGAATTTTAAAGCAAAACGTTCAACACCAAAATTTAACCGGACTACACTCGGAAAATTTTTAGGCAGAAAAAACCTCCCATCTTCAATAGGTGCCGATTTATGGTCCTCCATAGAACCCGTATTTTTTAAAAGAAAGAGGCAAAAAAACTTGTAATTTTAGTCAGGACCCCTTAATAAACCACTTTTAACAAAAAAAGCTTAATACGGTAATTACTTAATACGGTATAATGACCATTTTTCGTACGAAATGCATCGACTAATAAGACATACTCAGAGATGACAGAGCTAAAAAAAGGGACATGGTTTTATTTTTTTAATTAAATAAAAACACTCAAACAATTCAGTTTAAAATTGTATGCTATTAAATATATAACTTCAATTCACTCCTATTAACTGAACAGTCAAATATAGCTTGATATCAAATAATTCTTTTTATTCTTAATTTAAAAAATTTGAAATTAAAGGGATCAAAAGTTCAATATTTTAGACTGAAATAATATTTTATAACAAATACATTACTATGAAGTTATTTTTAAGTTAAAAATATTGTATAAAGTTTTAATCGGACGTTTGCATTTTTTTAAGACTAAGATTTTTCAATTGAAACAGTTTAATTTTGAACGTTAAAATCCGGAAACAATTAACTTTAAACGGGTTTCGAATCGTTTTCTCCAATAAGTCATTGTTCCATTTTAATACTTAAAGTACAGATACACTTTTAAAATAATTTATTCATATATTTACAGTTGATAAAATGAAAATGGTTTTTATCTATAATTTTCAACTTCAAACGCTTTTAATTTTTAATTGTTCAAGTATTCAAGCCTGCATTTTAAAATTTTTTTAATTTAAAATGAAAACTTACAATAGAAAATTTTTAAGTAGAAGATTTTGAATTACGCATTGTAAATTGAATGATGTTAGAATTAAAAAAGATAACAATTAGACGCATTATTTTTTAAACTACTGAAATCGAACTTGGACAAATTTTTCTTCTAAATATTTCTAAAATTCCCAGTCAAAAAATAAATTCACTGCCATTTCCCAGTGTTTACCGGTCTCAACTAATTATCAGTCATTTCCCGGTTTTCCGGTCCAGCGGTCACCCCGTTTTTCTAAAAAATTGTAAAATTCTCGGTCAAAAAATAAATCCACGGTCATTTTCTGGGTTTTCTCGGTCCAGTGGCCATCCTCAAAAATTCTAATATCATTTTTCCACCCACCTATTATGTCTAAGATGGTTTCTCACTAAATTTTGAACCAAGAAAATTAATTTTCTACTAAAACAGACGAATTTTCAACAAAATAAATACATATTTAACGAAATAGTTGAGTTTTCAAACAAGAAGGGTAATTTTCTAATAAAAAAATACGAATACATAAATTTTCAAACAAATAGTTTCATTTTTAAACGAAAAAATTACTTACTTTTCATATTGAAAAAAAAACATTTTTTTGGGAAAAAATGCATTTACAACCAAGTTGTTGCATTTTCAACAAATCCGTTCAATTAAAAACTAAAGAGATAAATTTTGAACTAATGTGATGAATCTTCAATCAAACAAGTGAATTTTTAACAAAGTATATAGTTAGCTTTTAAGAAAGTAGCTGAATTTTCGATCTAAAAATATGAATTTTTAACAAAAAATGTGATAATTTATCTTTCAACCAAGAAAGATTTTACATTTTTTTAAGACTTTCCAATTAAAACAGTTTAATGTTTAACATTAAACTCTGGAAATTCTAAAGTTGTGAACAGGCGCCGAATCGTTTTGTACAATCAATTATTTATTTTTTAAAGCTAAAGTACAATTCAATTTTAAAAATCATTAATTAATTTATATTCACAGCTGATCAAATAAAAATGTTTGTTATCAAAAATCTTCCATTTTAAAAGCTTCTAATTTGTGATTGTTTGCGACTTAAAAACTTCATTCTAAAATTCTTTTGATTAAAATAATTAACGGATGATTTCAAAGTTGGACGGATTCTTTTTTTTTCTAACAATTTGTAAAATTCCCGATTTCCCGGTCCATCGGCCACCCTGAAAAATTCGAATATAATTTTTCCACTCACCTATTATGTCTAAGATGGCTTTTGACTAAATGCCCAGCAGTGAGAGCTGCCATGAGCGAAAGTTCGCCCGCCAGAACTGTGGCGCAAACAATTCGCGCCAATTTACTCGCATTTTGTCCCGGATCATCCGAGTGTGCTCCCTTGACTCCCAGCATTCCCAGACAAGCTCCCTGAGCCGGAAGTCCGGTTCCACCACCCACAGTTCCAACCTCGATGCTCGGCATCGTGCACGAAATATAAAGATCCGTGCCATCAGGTCCCCAAGGCTCCATCAAGGTCATACAATTGCTGCTTCCAACATTCTGCGCCGGGTCTTGTCCCGTGGCAATAAATATCGCCGTCACAACATTCGCCGCATGGGCATTGAATCCACCGATGCTTCCAGCGACCGCCGAGCCAATCATATTTTTACTGATATTCGCATCGACCAATCCCGTAACTGTCGTCTTCAAAACAGTCGTGACGACATTAGCAGGCACAATGGCTTCGCAGACCACGCTCTTTCCTCTGCCCTCGATCCAATTGACTGCCGCCGGTTTCTTGTCCGTGCAGAAGTTCCCACTCAAGGAAAGAATCTCCATGTCGGGAAACTGTTCCTGGACGGCGTGGAGGGACTTTTCAGTACCCTTGGAAAGCATATTCATGCCCATGGCGTCTCCAGTTTTAGCGACGAATCTGATAAAGAGATGTCTGCCGGCAATTCTGATGTGGATCCTCGTCAACCTGGCGAATCTGCTCGTCCGATCAAAGCTGGCTTTCATAGAGTTGAAGTTTTCTGGAACTTCCATCCAGGCCATGGCTTCACTGGCTCTCACGACATTGGGAAATCGGACAACTGGACCTCTAGTCATTCCATCGGCGACTACTCGACTGGTGACGCCGCAGTTCAGGAGAGCTCGACTTCCTCGATTTGTGGAGGCCACGAGGCAACCTTCTGTCGTCGCCATCGGGACGTGGATTAATTCGCCGTCGACTTTTAAAGGACCAGCGACTCCGACTGGTACTGGGACGTAACCAATCACATTCTCGCAGCAGGAACCGAGAACCAGGCTGTAGTCGTAGCTTTTGTATGGAAGCTCGATCAGCGACTCGCTGAAGCTGCCTATTTCGCCGAGGATCAAACGACGGATTCCGACTCCTCGTTCCATATTTTCGACGGCTTTCTCCAGCTGGTAGGGCTGGATGTGCTTGTGCTTTACGAGGGAGATTACTTCCTCATCTGTCAGGGCGTCGGCTCCCAACTGAAATAAATAAATTCATGAGATTGAGCCATAGGCGGCGCGACGGAGCCCTAGGGCGTACATCGGATAGTCAGAAATGGAAATTTTTTAATTCTTTCTTGCTTTGTTCAATCTTTGAAATCTATCTGGAATCTTTGTGAAATGATATATGTCTTTGCGAATTATTTCAAATCTTTGAAATACCATTGCAACCTTTATCAAATCTTTGGAAATTCTTCCGTAATATTTGGCAACATTTGTGAGATTATTTAAATCTTTTTCAAACCTTTAGGTAATAATTGAAATCTTTATCTCTTTGTCATCTATCTAAAATCTTAATTGAAATCTTCATTTAAGTCTTTGTGAACTCTTTTAATTCTATCCCAAATCTTTGTGCCATCTTTAAAATTTATCTGAAAACTTTGGGAAATGTTTTAAAAAATGTTCTTTAATATTTGAAATCTATCTAAAACCTTTCTGAAATAATAGAAGTCTTTGTAAAATAATCGAAGTATTTGTGAAATATTTTAAATCTATCCGAAATCATTGAAAAATATTTTAAATCTTCATAAAATCTTCGGGAAATCATTGCAATTTTGACAAATGTTTAAACAATATTCGTAAATCTTTGTGAAATCTTTTGGAAATAATTGAAATATTTTAAATCTTAGTCAAATCTTTGTACAATTTTTCTGAAGTCTTTGTCAAATCATTGTAAATTATTTAATAATCATTGCGAAAGATTTGAAATAACTTAAATATATTAATAAATCAAAAACAATTGATTGGAACCTAATTCATTAAAAATAAAGGAAAAAAATGTCATACAAAATGGTCAATTTTTAAGTCAAAAATACGAGGTTTCGACAAAACGGTTGAATTTTTAACAAAAACATTCAATTTTGAACGAAAAAGATAAATTTTCCACCAAGAAAATAAATTTTATACTAAAAAAAACCAACTGCGAACAAAATAAATAAATCCTGAACCAAGTAGTTGCATTTTTAATCTAGTATTTTTGACCGAAAGACGGATTTTCAACAACAAAATAAATATATTACAAAAATTAATTTTCGAAAAAAACTTATCTTTTACAAAACAGTTGAATTCTTTTTTAAATAGTTGTATTTTTTACAATACTGTTGAACTTCCCAGCCAAAACGATGACTTTTCTACAAAACACTTAAACTGTCAACCCGGAAATATTAATTTTCAACAAAAAAGTTCGTTTTCCAAAAAATAGTTGATTTTTCAACTAAAAAAGATCGAATTTCAGCTAAGAAAATTAGTTTTCTACTGAAAATACCAATCACAGTTGAATTTTCTACGATACTATTGAATTTCCCAGCCGAAACGACGAGTTTTCTACAAAAAAGTTATCTTCAACCCGAAAATATTGATTTTTAACGAAACTGTTGCATTTTTAAAAAAGTAATTGAACTTTTAAACTAAAAAAAAATTTCAATAGAATATTTCAATCCTTAACTTAAACCGATTATTTTTAAAGAAACTAGTTTCGTTTCAACCAAGTTCAACCAAGAAAGATTTTTCAATAATTACAGAAAAAAATTAAATACAAAATATTAGATTTTCAAGTCAAAAAGACCAACTTTATATAAAAAGTGGAATTTTTAACAAAACAATTGAACTTTCAACAAAAAAGATAAGTTTTCAACCAAGAAAATAAACTTTCTACTAAAAAAGACGAATTTTTAAAAAAACACATTTTTAAACAAATACTTGAATTTTCAAACAAGAAGATTAATTTCTTACCGAAAAAGATAAATTTATCTCAAATTATATACATTTTTAATCAGTTTTGAAATAAAAATGGAATTGTTCAATTTTCATTACCAAAACTTTATTTTCAATTTTAAAAAACAACAATTTTCTACAAAACAGTTCAACCGGACAAGCGATTTTAATTTAAAATAAAAAACAGTTTAAAATTTAACCGTAAAGGCAAATTTCCTACAAAATACTTGGATCATCAACGAATTTTCAACTAAATGGTTTAATTTTTTTAAGCAAGAAACTTAATTTTCTACCAAAACCGATAAAATTTTAACCACAGAGTTGGATTTTTTAACAAAAAATGATATTTCTGCTAAAAGAGATAAATTTTCAAACCAAAAAGACGAATGTCGAACAAAATAGTTAAATTTTGAGCAAACAGAAAAATTGTTTAGTCAATAACAAAAATGTCAATCAAATTGTACAATTTTTACGTTAAAAAACAAAATGTTATCCTTCAAAGTAAAATAATACTCTATTTTTTATTCTATTTTATGTAACTTTTATTTAACTAATCTGGTAATTATTATCTTCTAACAATATTTTAAATATAAAATCTTCAGTAAATATAATAAGACACAGACTAATTTACTTAAAAGAATTCAATGGCATTTATGAGAATTTCAGGTAAATTTTAACGAATTCAGGATAAATTATTAAAGACTCAAAACAATTCAAGTTTGATTTAGAAGAATTTAAATTAATTGGAAAAAATGTTAAATTTGGAAGAATTTAGGGGAAATATTCATGGCATTTCAAGGTGAATTGGACAAAATCAAGTAAATTAAAAACAATTCAAAAGTATGAAAATATTAATTGAAATCAGTTTGATAAAATGCCTAAGAATTCAAGGCGAGTTTAAAAAATCTGAGAGAATTCGAAAGAATTTAATTAAATTCAGGATAAATAATTCAGAATTCAAGTTCAAATCAAAACGAATATAAGTAAATTGCAAAATATATTTGCAAATCTCCTCAAATATTTGAAACCCTTCGAGATTCTTTACTTCTTGTAAATATTATATACC
>JAAAKG020179963.1:0-26106 GCA_010014905.2 Druon quercuslanigerum
AGAGGGGGGGGGGGGGGAGTGGGGGGGGGGGGGGGGGGGGGTGGGGGGGGGGGGGGGGGGGGGGGGGGGCTTTATTGCGAGATATGGGGAGGAAGGAGGCCTGTACCGGGAAGGGGAGAGCTTCGAAAGGAAGTCAAAGGATGAGTTAATAAATAAAGAGTGGGAGATTCTAAGAGACTAGATGGAGAACAGAGGATGGGCTGTGGCAAATGGTATGGTAACAGAGAAGGAAAAGGGAGAATACAAGTATGTGAGCAAGATGGGGGTACCTGTGATAGAAATACGCAGTGGAAGTGAGGGTGGAATCGGACCATCAGTTATTAAGTTTGTGGATAAAGAGGAAGGTTAGCGGAAGGCAGGGTGCAGAAAAAGGGTTGTTAGGGGAGAGGGCGTAGTGGACGCGAGAAGCAATAGAAAAGTATCAGGAGGAGTTGGGAAACGTAAGTTTTAAGGGGGAGTCGGTGGAAGTGATATGGGAGGATCTGAAATGTAAAGTAAAAGGATGTGTGGATAGGGAATGTAAAAAGACTAAGAGAAAGGTAAAAAGTAAGTACACGAATTGGAAGGAAAGAATTGTGAAAACGGATTTTTGTCAAATTTTCTGGTACACGACAAAAAGACTTGCAAATTATCTTAATTGCATTTTTAAATTCGATAAAAATTCAAAAGTTAATAGGTTAAGAAATATCAAGCCAAATGTATACTAGAAAGAAATTGCAAATTTACCCTTTTGGTTTAAATATGACCATTTTTTTTACAAAATTTTTTTTTTCAAATTAATCTTTTTTACTAAAAATTTCAATTTTTCATTTTTGGTCAAAAATTGATTTTTTGTTTAGTTGAAAATTGACATATGGTTAAGAATTTGTATTTATTGACAGAAAATTAATTTTCTTCGTATACATTAAATTATAGCTATTGTATTATTCTTATTTTTTTATAAATATTATATTTTTTTAAAGAATTTTTCCCTTAAGCTACTTGAGCGATCAAAAGAAGAATCCTTTTAAGAAATATACGCATTATTTTTCCAGATGTTATGAATACAAATTTTTCAGGGAATCTGCATTATGATCAGACAATAACATAATTTTTAAACTTCTTTTTTAGACTAGATGCTGCTATGAATTAATTTTTTAAATAAAATTTTTAACTCAGAGCTCCATCTAGTCTCAGAAAGCAAATGATTTTCGCAGTGAAAATGTCAATTATTACTTTTCTTTTCTTTCTGTATTGAAATTCATAATTTTTTGTGTAAAATTATCTTGTCATCTAAACAATTCTATTCTTTGCTTAAAAATCCAACTGCTTTTGTTTGTAGGCTCATAATTTTTATTTTAAAATTTGACCATTTTGTTAAAATTTCATCTTTGTAGAGATAAAAATTCAACATTCAAAAAAATTTAATTATGCAGTTAAAAATGTTACTTTTTTATTGAAAATTAAATTATGTTGACATTAAAACTACTTTATGAAATAGATATATTTTTGAGATGTATAGTCATATAGTTAGTTGACAATTAGTCCTTTTAGATTAAAAATACATCTTTCAGATGAAAACAAATGAATAAATAAATTGGACTCTCTAATATTATGATCCTAAATGTAATTTTATATATTTTGTATTAAAGATTGTTTGTTGTAAATGTTAAAAAATACTCAAAAATTGATTTTTGAAAATGAATCTTTAGTAAAAAAACCCAAGAAAAATCAGGGAGTTTCGAAAATGCAGTTTTTGGTCCAACATTAACCTGAAGTGATGAAGAGCACTAATTTACTTGGAAAAAAATGTCTCTAAATTATCAGTTGAGGGTGTCACCAAATAATCATTGAAGTTTAATTTTTTTTAAACATATTTTATTGACACAAATATTGAATAACAAAAAATTGAAAAAAATTACCAGTGGAAACCTTTCCAATAGAAATAAGAGCATTTATTATTTTTTATGAAGTCAAAAAGGAATAATAAAACCGATAAAAAATAAAACATTAAAGCCATTTTGACGAATCTGACGAAATTTTAATTGCAAGAATCAAAATAAAACTGAGGCTTTCGAACTAAAGTTGCTTTTATGCATATGAACAATGCTTTACATTCATTCTAGATGTGAAGAAGCGGGTCACAAGTTTTTTCAAAATTTTAAAAATTCATATTTTTGAACCTAAAGTTAACTTCAATTAAAATGCACAGATAGTAATTTTCATTTATTGTTACATAAATAATTTTGCATTTGCATAATACAAGAATGCAGTTTGCAAGTTTGTAAGAACGTCACATAAATTCCTCGCTAAAAAAATGCTGACAATTAAGGCAATAGCTATTTCAGAATTTAATATAATATGGAAAAGCACATCTCAGGAATATCAGAATCTATAATTTATTTGTTAATTTTTCCAGAAATAACGCATTATTAAAAAATTACATTCTTGTAAGTCATAAAACAATCCTATTTAGTTAATAAAAGTTTTATTTTGGTTAATTGCTTGTAAAAAATGCCTAATTTGCTCTGTGAAACATTCTCTATATATTCGACTACTTTTTATAAAAACAATTTTTTGCAATTTTTTGAATAAAAAGTTTATTTTGTATAAAGTGCAACGAGGAAAATTGTAAAGAATTTTTACAAGAACAAAATAAGTAATTGTTTATTGGAAGGGGACACAGATCCCAAAAATGAATCTCATTTGAGAATTTTTAAATTTTGTTGTAGAATGGTGCTCATATTTTTTAAGTTTTTAACATTTTCAAACAATTTTACAGAATTTTGAGAATTTCTCATTTCTCTGAACTCCTTGAATGTTTAACAACTTATTCCTTGACAATGTATTTGTGAGCAGGCATTTTAAAGTTAAAAGTCAAAGCATCGAAAACTTTAATTCGGTGATTGTGAATTCTCTTTCGTTAAAGCTCATTCAGATATTGCAAAATAATGTACAAATTTTATTTATCATGATGACTTGAATATTTGTTTTTATTTTAAATTAAATTTCATTCTTAGGTTACTTGAAAATTTATATAGTTCCAATAAATTTATGTTATCACAATTTATAATATGCATTGGTGTTAAAACAAAATTATTTTTATTTTCTTGTTTTTATCATAATAAAATATGGGATTGAAGAAGTAAAGTAATATTAAAAAAGAATTGCCATTAAACATCTTATTTTAACTTGTCGTTTTTCGTTAAATTTAATTTGTTGATTTTCAATGTTATTTTTCACCATTGACGCTTTAAAAAAACACGTCTTTGCGTAAGGCGGTTCTAAGCTATGTAAATATAATTTAAGCAAAATTTTTTCTTATATATAATTTTATTTTTAGCTTTTGTCATTTTTCTAATAAAGTAATTTGTCTACTTTTATTATATTTTTGTAGACAGACTTTTAAACAAATTTGTAGATATTGTGGGATTAAACAACTTTCATCTTTTCATTTTTTTTCGTCTTGTGTCGTTTCTTCAAAAAATTTTTTTTTAATTTTTAATCTTATTTTTTATGACTTAAAGAAATTATAATCTGCCTATTTACAAATTATTGATATAAAACATGCACATCCTTTTTGTGTGAACAACTTTCTCCTATTAATTTTTTTTGGAAGTCGTCTCGTTTTAAAAAACTTTATTATCTTATTTTGAACGTTATTTTACATGCATAAATCAAAAAATACGCTTCCTATAACAAAATTATTTTTGAAAAATTTGAATGAGCTTTCACTTATTTTTGAATAGCATTTTTTTCATAGCTTGTATCATGTGTCTAAAAATTTAATTCTTTTTTAACGTTGCTTTTGACAATAAAATAGAAACTACGTGTCCCATAAAAAAGCTTTTAATAGCAAATTTGTAGATCTTTTTAGAGTGCACAATTTTTATTGTTAAATTTTTTTCTGATCTAGCATATAGTTTGACTGTAAAAATAAATTTTAGATTCTTCATTATTTTTCGTGCAATCAACATTAGAATTTTCGATTTTTCGATAAAATTTATAAAGTTGTTACAATAATCTCGTAGGGTTTTCAAAAAGCAGCAATTTTTCTTTGTTTGTCTTTTTTCATACCTCCTAATGTGAATGGCCTCTCATAAAATTTTTTTATTTTGAAAAAAATTGTCGTAAGCAATTTCGAAAATGCTCTGAGTTTTTGAATTTCCATCCAAAATAGCTGGTTAACGAAATCGATCTTCCTTTTTGGCCCCTTAAACGGTGTGCCAGACAGTATCATAAAACCGAAGTTTTCGGATTCAGGGGGTCAATTAATCTTATAAGTATAAAAAATTTCATCGAAATTAAGCTTTAAAAGGTTGTTAAGAAATTGATCTGGTCTCTCTCCGACCCGTGTTGGCATCCAAGCGGAGCTTCAGAGCAATTTTTTTCAACATTTAGAAATAAAAATCAATATTAAGAAAATATTGATTCTAGACCAGTAGAAAAAATGCAATAAGTATAAAATGATGTTATACTTAATTACGTAAAATATTCAGAAATTGAAGATATTCAAAAAACAGTGATCTAAAATTTAGGGTTTGTTGAAGTTTTATTAAAGAATTTTGAGTTCAAAGAATAAATATCCGGACGCGAAGAATGTGAACTATTTGAGGTTACAAAACGGAGCAATTTTACGTTTTTGGTAATCTTCTTACAATTTCTATCGTGATTGGTTCAATTGGATGAGATACGATTTCAATTTTTTGCCTAATGTTTTCAATGGGTTCGATGTGTTTCTTTTTTAGAATAAATTTAAGGACAATTCTGGCTAAAGCTGTCTTTGTCTCCATCATCGCATACAGAGAACCTAAAAACGAAGAAATAAGCATTTTTTATTTTTAAAATATGAGCCTAATGTAAAAAGTAATTTTGTCTCTCTAATTTTAATAAAATACAAACCTATGCAGTTCCTCGCCCCTACACTAAAGGGCACATAACAGTATGGATTCCGTTTCGCGACTTCTTCTGGAAGAAATCTATCAGGATCAAATTTCAATGGATCAGGCCAGTATTTTTCGTCGCGATGAATCTTTGCTATAGAGCAGAAAGCCGTGCAACCTTTTGGCAATGTGTAGCCTCCTAAATATGAAATTATTGTTTTATGAAGTAATTAAACGATATTCAAAAAAAAGTTTTTACAAATGAAATGATAACCCACCTACTTCAATATCTGCTTCTACTTTTCGTAAAACGAATGCTATGGCGGGAAACAGTCTCATTGATTCGTGAATCACTCTTTCTGCGTATTTCATTTCTTTTAAGTCTTCACTCGTAATACAAATATTTTCTGGATTTACGTCACCGTAAATATGCTTTAACTCCTGATATACTTTTTCCTAAACACAATCAGTCATCAGTTATTTTTTACAATGCTTAAATTGGTGATTGTTTAAATAATTTTAGATACACTAGACTGTCGATTTAAGCACCGGGTTGGTTCTGACCTTGGCTTAAATAGAGAGTCTCCAAATGCGACGCAGTTATTGCAGGGTCATTGGGGTACTGCGCTTAATCGCTATACTACTATTTTGTTTAGGGTGACTGACAGCGAACGGTGTTAATCCTTAAAAACCATCAATCAAATGTGCCTGAATTGAAAATCTAATGTATTTGTTTTTCCTTTTTCAATGAAAAGAGCATAACAAGCTTAATGTAATGCCTTGAGGTACGCATCTTCTAATAAGTTTCAATAATTGTTTTATCCGAAAATATCGCAACTAAGATTTTTGAACTCAAAAACTAAAATTTATTACTAAAAATAAGTAGAAATATTATTTTCAAAGGCAAATTTTCCGTTTTCTAACCTGATATTTTAAAAGTTTGAAAAATTAGAATAAATGTATTGTATTTCCGGCTCGAAAATCTAGCATTTGGGTGAAATTGCTGTACTTAGTCGAAAGTTGAATTACTTGTTAACAATTGTGTTGTCTTTGCTAAGGATTAGTTATTTTCAATAAAAATTTATTACTATGGATGTATAATGAACTATTCTGTTGATAATGCGTTAATGCAAGCTTTTCAATAGTTCAGGATGGGCTATTCCTAACCCAAGAACTTTTATTATGCAGGGAAAGGATTAGTGGCTTGTCAGGGTATGTCATACGTAAGGTGCTGTACAAAAAGAACACCAAGAAAATGCGATATTGGTGCCTAAGCTCTTCTCCAGGGATTGCACCGTTATTAAGTTGGAACCCAGGGACAGTAGCAGAAAAAACAATAGAGATGATTATCACCTCAGCTTATTTCTGAGGCGTTTTCGGGGAACCCCCACCTCCCAGAGAAATGGAGACTCTAATTAGGCACTGCTAAGAGATAGGATTCCTCTGATGTTGGGTTGTGATTCAAACTCTCACCACACGGTGTGAGAAGAAAATCAATGCCAGATGAAGAGATTTAATCGAATACCTGGCGGACTAAAGATTTTGAATCGGGGTGATGCACTCACATTCCAGATGACAAATAGGATTGAGGTTCTCGATTTTATCTATGCTAGAATGAACTGCGGAGCAAGGTAGTGGGCTGAAGATTTCCCGATGAGTTTCTCTCTCGGACCAAAAATATATCTTGCTTCAGCGAACGCTATTAAAATCAGTGGTTTTCAAAATCATAAACCATAGAAATATACTTTTGATCTCATATAAACAGGAGTTCAAAGGGAGGCTTGACGAATTTCTCACAAATTATGGTAACATTGATGAGTTGGAGCACGCCGCGAATTTTCATCAGAGCGTTCTGACTACCTCATATGAAAACAATTGCCCTACTAGCACAATAAGTCTAGAAAAGGAGAAAACTAGTCGAATATTAACCTGGAGAAACTCCGTAAAAAGACAAGAGCGTTATGAAAAAGGGAAAATAGAATAAAATTGCGTTCAGACTGATACATATATAAGACGGACCAGTTTGAATACTATAAAAATATAAGATAGTATAAACAGGAAGATTGAAGAGGCTAGAAAAACGCGTATTTGCCGAAAGCATTGCTCTAAAACACATGCTATTCACATGGAAGGACGATCGAATGGCCTTTATTACCAAACCTGTGCAGGAGTATTACACTGGTGGGAATAGTTTAGACCAATCAGCTAATGTATTTTATCCTGAGAACGTTGTAGAGTTGGTCAAGATATATATCAGGGATGAGCAGACACGGCGCTCTATGCTGCTGTGGTAAAGTCATATATCAATAGAACTCGAGATGCTTCGAGAGAAAATACTTGGTAAACTGCATAGAAAGCATACTACGCCGAAGAAGAGTTAACACTAGGTGGTATAAAGGCTTATTTAAGGGAATAGCGCCACGGGGTTGCCTAGAGGGTGGTGTCTGGTCGCCCCTTCTGTGGTGCAAGATAGTGGATGGTCTCCTTCGTAGGCTAAAGAAAGAGGGGAAATATAACCAGGGATATCCTGATCACTTTGTAATTCTAGGCAGGGGGGCCCATGTCGAAACATTTATGCGTCTTACAAGGTCGGCGCTGCACATCGCAGAGCTATAGTGCGGTCGTTCAGGGATCACGGTATACCCGGACAAAACTATCATGATCATTATTAAGAGAAACTACAAAATGCAGAATGTTGACACTCCTGTATTTTGTCGTGGCAGGCTGACGTTGTTTAGATTCGGTTAAACATCTAGAAGTAATCCTAGATAGCAAACTGAATTGGCTGAAATACCTATAGACCGATGTAGGAAATTGGTCATGACTTTTTGGATGTGCAGAAGAACTTTTGAATTAATGTGAGGTCTAGGGCCTACAATGCTTGCATATGTCTGCTCCACTGTCCTTAAATCAAAGCTCTTGCATGCGTCTGCGGTCTGGAAGCCACGGGTGTAATTCATAATGATGCAAGATAAGCTTGGGTGATTTAAGACTATAACGTTTAGGGGTTTGACGGCAACAATGAGGACTACCCCCACAACGGTGATAGCTTTCATGCTCTGTGAAAAAACCTTTTCACGTTGGGATAACTACAGGAGCGACACATGCAATTGGCCGCGTTGCAAGAGTAACTTACATGCAGCAGGAGGCCTAGGCACACTAGGCTCCTGAGTTACTTAAGCACACTGTCGATGCTAGAGATAAGGCAAGATAAAATAACAAAACGCTTCAACTTGACAACGGCTTTCCGCATCTGCATTTGAAGCAGGGATATGTGGAATGAAAATGAAAACCCGCTCCTTCAATGGTAAATCTGGTATACGGATGACTCCAATGGCGATGGAGGTTTAAAAGCAGAAATCGATGATAGCCCGAGAGGTACTTAGCGAATTTTTTCCGATGAGTAGGTGTCTCGAAAGAAAAGGTGTGTGTAATGATTCATTATGAGCAATAATATTAATAGTTTATCTTAGATGTTAGTTTGTCCGGAAGCATAGCCATAGGCGTATATTAAATAAGAACAGCCTCTATTTAATACGGTATAAATTCGCCCATTTGTTAGAAAATTAATTTTGAATGATGTTCTAGTAACAAATCGCCTGCTAGAATTTAAGCAGATAAATCTACATTTTCGTCGAACAATCTGATTCTTTAAGTCATCCCGTTTTTTCCGAAGTCATAATTAGTTAATTGTTAACAAACTTTTCTTAACTTACAATACATAAAAATTTATTATTTGCTTTTTAGTTCATACTAACTTTAATACATTTATAAGCAAACAACTAACTAGCCTTTTATTGACTGAAAGAAAGCACTGTCATTGAAAAGTGAACAGGTGTCACTGACCCATCCACTCGTATGGACCGCACAACAAATCAATACTTATTATCAAGTTATGCGCAAAATGCTGCCATCATGCTTTTAGTATTAAAAAACAACCACTGCACTTATAATTACAACAAAACTCGTAATTGATGTGCATACAACAATGAAAAGTTGAATCTTGTACCCTTGAAAACTAACAGTGTCACTAACTGGTGTCTTTACATTATTCATATTTAGGTTAAAAATTGATAATTTTTGGTTTGAGGATGGAACTGTTTGGTCCATTTTGAAAGAAATATTCATGTTTTTTTATAGTTTAAAAATACTAATGTTTGATTGAAAAAACATTTTTTTTGTATGGGAATTCAACTGTTTGGTTGAAAATTCATATTTTTTTAGTCAATTTCACTGTCTTTAATATAAAACCAAACGCCTCTTTGGCTTAAACAATCAACTATTACTATTTTTGCGGAAAATTTATCTTTTCTTATTAAAGATTATAATATTTGCTTGAAAGTTGAACTACTTCGTTAAAAATTTATTTTCTGATTTGATGATTTGTCGTTGTTATCATAAATTGATGTCTTTTATTTTAAAAAATAAACGTTTTTGTTAATAATAAATATAAAACAGATCTCATTGTTTCAAGAATCAATAATTAACTACAAATTATTTTTTTTAATTCTGCTGCTGCGATGAATCCAACTGTTTCTGATTTGAAATAAAATTTTTTTTTAGTGAAGATATTGAATGAAAATTTTTTTCCTAATAACATAAATTTTCAGTTAAAAGTTCACAACCGCGACTCATTAAAATAAAAAAAATTTTATTTCGCAGGAATTCGGTTTAAAATTGATTGCCTTACTTGTACGTCAGGGTAGTATGCCATCATCAAAATTAGATACTGAAGACTGACTGACACAGTATCGAACGCCTGTAATTAAACAGAAATGTTGTATTCTAATAAAGAAATATTTTTTGTTTTGCTTTAAAAATTAGAACTTCCATGAAGATGCCATACGTGTACTTACTGCCGTTGCCATAAAGGTCACCTCATCACAAATTTGTTGCTCAGAGAATTTCTGTTTTTCTTGTAGGTCTAAGAGTAATTCCAAAAACGCTTTTCTTTGAATTACAGTTTCATCTGAAAAATTACCTGTTAATAACCCGTACATCGACGTCTCTATTCTATACCGTTCCACGTCGCATTTAGGCGGAGTACAGATCGACGTCATATGTAGAGCAGGGGCTCAAAGGCATCGAAAATCTGTACACCGCCTAAATTTGAAGTAGAGCTGCATAGCATAAACGCGTTTATATTATTATTTACAAATCATATACCTGTATGTATTTTTATCATATAATTTTATTTTTACCCTGTTTAACTGCATCAGGTTTTTCCAATTCATTTTTTTTCTTAGAAATTATCTAAAAAAATATAAAAGAGGAATATATTTCGATGCGGAATAAGTAAAACTCAATTACAAATTTACGTATATTATTTTGTGCATTGTTTACAGTTTGTGCCATCCTGTGCATTCCTGCAATGCTTTTGTAAAAATCCTTTGACATTTGGGTTATATTGAAAATTGTATCTGGATATAACCAAGGCTTGAAACCTCGCCTCATTACGAATTCGAAGGCTCTGTTAATAATTTAATACAATAAAATAAGAAGCCTGATATCGTGTTACACTTATCTGATTCCTACCTTAGGGGCCGTCAATAAACTACGTTACACATTTTTAGCTACCCCTCCCCCCTTTGTGTCTTAATGTAATGTAGCCCTTGTCTGAACATGCATTTTAAGCCATTTTTAGCTGGTGTGTTTCTGAACTGAGACCAAAACAGTAAAATTAAAGAAAAATTATACAACTTCGGGAAAGATAATATGGAACTTTACGATATCGAAGTGACCCATTCACAGTTGTAGAGAAAAGCGGTATATCCCTGGCGTTAATTCAATAAAATTTGAATTATCTGGTGCACAGGGTCAAAGCGATCTATATACCAAACTTGGAAAAGACTCCTATTGTGAGGGCAGATCATTCAGACCAATTAGCCTAACTTTTCTCAAGTTAAAAGCACTTTTGACACACTTCATGCATTTGCACCTAGCATTCAAAAAGCTGAATGAGCAGAGGATCTAGGGGTGGCAGCTTTTCTGGACATGTAGGGAATCTTAAGTAACATCCATCAGGAATCTGTATTGGATTCTGCTAAGAAAAATATTTTAGGTGTAACTGTTGATAGGTGGTTGCGTTCTATGCTATGCGGCAGGAATGTCATGACTTCTCTTCACAGTTGCCATGTGCAAGCGAAGGTAAGGAGAGATGTCCGCAGAGAGGAATTTTATCCTTTACCCTCTAGGTACTCGGCATTGATCATTTAAGTCATAGAATAAATAAATCCTGTTTTTATGCACGAAGGATATGTAGATGAATTTTTCATTTTATTAACAGGATAACATGAGGGCACTTTAATTGACCACATGCAAAATGCTCTCAACATTCTTCAAGATTAATGCAATGACCGTTGCCAATTGGGTTAGTTCCTGGAAATACCTGTAGAGCCTACAAAGTGTCTTTTATCTGGCAATGACTGAACCAATGAGAAAAACCAGAGCAGCAACATTGAAGTTCATCTGCCGGATTTCATCACGAACGTATTTTTAGAGGACAAAATCCTTCACATGTACTCTGATAACGTACTGAATGAATATTCGCTCATAAAGCCCTTTAAGGCGATCTTCCAAAAAAGGATAAACGGGCATGATGAACTGAGGTGAAGCGAATTCTTTGCAATGGACTCGTGTGGTATATAAACGGCTCTTAAGTACTCTCTTGCGGAGCGAACAATCATACTGGACAAAATTTCTGCTGTAAAAGCTATAATTGGAGCTCTCAAGACATGCCTAAAGGAGATTCTACACGTGGGTTTGGTAATCACCATATATCCATATGTTCTTATAGTCAACCTGCTTTAAGATCTCTCCAATCTGGAGAGTTTACATCCAGACTTCTCCGAAGTTGCCTGCAAAATCTTCTGAAAGCGTCCGGAAAAAAGTGGGTCAACATCATATGGATTTTTAGACATAAGAACATTGATGGTACTGAGTAAGTAGATATGCTTGCAAACCCAGGAGAACAAAGGCCTTTAAAGGATCTGAACTATTCTATCGAGCATCGTATTCTTCGTTTAAGCATGCCATCGAAAAGTGACTCTTGGAGGAACGCGCAATGTATTGATAAAAGAGATACTTCGGGTTTCTATCATGTACAAAACTAGGAATTTCGCCGATGTTTCGTAAACATTGCAGTTCACTTGTTTAGGGTTGACCTGAAACTGAGATATCAGGTTATGTTGTTCTTATGTATACTCTCTATGATATTTGTAAATGTCCAGAACGCCCTACCATGGAGGCAGGACGCACCTAATTGGCCAACTAAGTCTTATTTAATCAGAAAATCCGGGTGGACGGAAACCCAATTCCGATTGGTATTTAAACAATTGTTCCTGTTGATGTTTTAGGGTGCTTTAAGATTTTGATTGCTTCTCTAGGTTTTCTTGCAAAAATATTGTGTGTTTTTGCGATGACGGTTGTTTTATCAAACAAAATGTTATGTCCTGTTGCAATATGATGTTTAGCTAGTGCTAATTGCGTGAAATGTTTTTATCTGACTTTACTCTCATCCAATATAAGCTTTGCCACAAGAAAAAGGGATTTTACATACTCCTGGATCACTAAGAGGTGTCTTTTTGTCTTTAGGGTTGTTTAGGAGATGTCCTATTTTCGCAGGTATTTTAAATATGTTTTGGATGTTGTGTTTGTTGTAAATTCTTCCTATTTCTTGTGTGACACCTTGGATGTAGGGCAGGACAGTGGTCATTTCTCTCTTTTTCTTTATTAAGTTGTTTTAAATTGTTTTTGCTTTGGGTGTATTTTCTTATTGTTTTATTAATTCGTTTGATTGTGTAATCGTTCTGTATTATGATTTTTTAAACGTATTGTACTTAATTGCGTAAGTCATCCTTATCTATTATGGAGACAGCTCTGTATACAAGGGAGTTGACGATCGATGATTTTTGAGATGGGTGGTGGTGAAATTAGGCATTTAGGTAGCTGTTTGTTTTTGTGGGTTTTCTGTAAACGTCTTGCCCTAATGTATTATCCAATCTTTTGTGAACTAATACGTCCAAGAAAAGCAATTTTTTGTTTTGTTAAATTTCCACTATAAACTGGATATTAGGATATAATTGATTGATGAAATCGAAAAACTTATTTAGTTCATTTAGTCCATGTCGCTAGATCACAAAAGTGTCGCCCACGTAACGGAACCAACATTCTGGTTTAAGCATGGATTGATTGAACATTTTGGTTTCTAGATGTTCCATAAAGATGTTGGCTATTACAAGTGAGATTGGATATCCCATTCCTGCTCCTGAGGTCGGTTCATAGGATTGGTTGTTGAAGGAAAAGTAACTTTTATTGAGAGAGTGCGCTATCAAAGGCACGGTATCGAAGGGAAAGTTTGCAAAAGATGTCGAAACTCACTATGATGTGTTGGGGTTAAATTTAAATCTGTTGTATCTAATTGATAAAGTCAAAAGAGTTTCGGACGTGAGTAACAGAGTTACCTGTGAAAGGAATCAGTTCTTTGGTGAGGAAGCGTGCTAGCTTGTAAGTAGGTGAGTTTATTGCGCTGAGGATCAGCCTGTGTGAAATGTTGTGTTTGAGGATTTTTGGGAGTAAGTAAAGTTTTGGAGAGATGGGACCCGTAGGTATTATTATATATTAAAAACAAAATAACCTGATACTTCAGTTTCAAGTCAGCCCTGTAGATGTGAACTGCAATGTTAACGAAACGCCGGCAAAATTCGTAGTTTTTTACACGATTGAAACCCGAAATATCTCTTTTATCATAATGAATCATCGTAAAAGCATTCAAAATATCAATAATAATAATAATAATAACAATAATATTAATGATGGTGGCTCAGTTGGTTAAACGCTCGGACTTCACCTCAGAGGTCCGGGGTTCCATCCCTAAGCCGGTACCTCTGGAAATTTTTCTATGCACCTTTACCGAGTTTCTGGTAGTCCGGAACCCACCTTAGGATGTAGGTCCTCCCATCGTGTACTTTTCTGCAACCCTGTCCATCAATGATGGGGTTGAAAACCAGGCTTTGTCCAATATGTCGGGGCACACAACTCTCATCAGATCACTTGAATGCATTATAAAATGCGTCTTTGACTGATGATGTATACCGGGACAGTCCCGCGCAAAACTTTTCCAAAAACTATAAAATCTAAATCTAAAAAAAAATGTTTTTCACATGTCAAACAGTAACCATTTTAAGCATTGATAAGATTTTAATATAATAATATAATAATGCAAACTGTGCTAAATATTCATAGCAAATAGTCATGCACAAAAAGTCATGCAAACTATTCCAAAAAATATAAAATCCAACTATAACCAAAAATGACTGCAATATGTTAGTCAGTAACCATCTAAAGCCTGTGACAACACTTTGTTTTTATATATTTGTTATTTCCACTGCTACTGGTACCCATCGTATTTTTTCAAGCGAGGGGGGGGGAGGCCCTAATTTATAAGTCAAGCAAAATGAATTTAGAGGACGTGAGTTTGACGGAAAAAAATGTCAGTAAGGTAAGAATCCGATAACTATTATAGTTCAAGACCTTAAAAAAATAAGTCCTATTCAAAAAGGTAAGATAAATTAATTTTCTTATACCTGTTTACACATTCACCAAAATCTGAGTATAATTTTGGGTCAAAGGTTTTCGATAAGCCCATTGAAGATTCTGAAATCATGGTCAGTCAATGAGGAAATGTACATACAAAAAATGCAACAAAAGCGCATCAATAAAATATAGTTATGTCCTATTTATCTTAACTTCACTTACCTAAAGCAGCGTTGAGAGAATAAGGTACCAAATAGGAAGAAATTTCAAATTCACCTTTATCTAGTTTTTCCTCCATTTTTTGAACCATTGTTTTTGAATGTTTATCGAAAATATGCACAAATGTTCGTAGAGTTTGATAACTAAAAGCAGGTTGAATTAATTTACGATGAACACGCCACGTTGGAACTAGTGAAAACGAAATAAAAGTTTAAAATAGTTTTCGAGAAAATCGAAATACAAAATAAAATAGAATTACGTATATAGGCATACAAATACCTGGAAATATAATTTTTAGGGTCAAAACTGATAAAATTCATGCTTTTAAGAAAAACAGAATCTGTCAGCATTTTTACATTCTGATTAGAGAAAATAAGAATTTTAAGCCGAGCAACGCATGATATAAAAAAAGTCAAGAGAAGCAAAACGTTTATTTTTAACAAATGTCTGAAACATCACAGCTTTCTTAAAAAAGTAGTTTTATTAAGTTTTGACCTTGAAAATAAAAATTTCAGTCTTTGCACATATATATTTTTGAATTTATTTATATTTACGTGACTTACCTGGAGCAACGAGCAATGAGTTACCGAACAAAGGCTGAACAAGTCTGTAGAGAGAAGCTTTCCCCATACATTTTGGACTTGTTAAAAGAGTCTTAAAATAATAATTAATAAATTAATTAGGAATAATTTCTAAATTGTTCAACATTATATTTACTTTCATTTGATTAGGTTCGAAAATTCCAACAATCAATTGGTTGCCCATCCACCCTCGAAATGGCGAACCATATTGTTCAGCTAACTCTAATAATTTGTCGTGCGCACCTGAAAAAGAAAATATTTTTGAGGCTTTAATTTTCATTATTATTTGAAATTTGAAGCTTGCAGAATTTTCATTCCAATTTTTATTTTGACAATTTTCTCAAATATCTTTAGCTGCGCAAAATAAAAGTGCGTAGGGTGGTAAGCATGTAAAAACTGTTCCAAGACGTATTAATTTTATATTATCTCGATAGATAAGTATTCATTCCACCATAAAATACCTTCAAATTATATATTGAAGTTTAAGTTTTGGGAGAGTTACCGAAGGAAAAAGTTAAAAATGAAAAAAGTCGCGAAAAAAAATATTCCTGGAGGTATTTTTGTAGACATGTTTTTAAGAATTAATTTTTCTTTCTCGTCTTTTTTCATGCCTCTTTTTCTTTTCGACACAAAAACTAGAAATTTCAATTTTTCAAATTAAAACTGGATTTTCTAAAAACGTTCAGTATAAACATTTCCTTTTTGATCGGACAATAGTTTTTTAAATATTCCAGGCTCGTTATTAAACTCTTTAATATTTCAATGAGAAATACTTAAAAAACGCATTATTATTGAATAAAAACAGTTTAATTAAATAAAATAAATATAAACATCGTGTGCTAATTTAGAAAAATTACCAGTGGGATCCAATCCTAGAAAAAGATGAGCATTTCCTATAATAGGGTACGCCTTTGGCCCAGGCAATTTGTTACCATATTTATAATATTGAAAATTCTCTACATAGTGGAAAAGTAATAATAAAAAAATAATTAAAACACCAGAGAACAAATACAAAATCACTGTCATTTTGAAAATTCTGACCGACTGTTAATTGCTAAAATAAAAATAAAACTGAGGCATTCCCACTGAAGTTGTTTTTATACATACGAAAAATGCTATAAATTCATCCTAGATGTCAAGCAGCGGGTCAAAAGTTTTTCCAACATTTTAATAATTCATATTTTCGAAACCTACGTTAAGTTCACTTACAATGCAAAAATGTTGATTTTTACTCATTGTTATATAAAGAATTTTATGTTTTCAAAATGCAGAAGTGCAGTTTTCAAAGTTGTAAGAGCGTCACAATAATTTCTCTGAAAAAACGCTACCAATGCAAACAATAACTATTACGGAATATACGCAAAATACATCTTAAAGATAACTAAATTATGTAAAAAATTTTCCGAGGTAAGACTTTTTACAAACAAAATTTCGGAAAATTTTTTCATAATATATTTAAATATTTACGTAAATCTAAATTAGCTTTAAAAAGTTTTGGTAAAAAACAATGTAAACATTTACTATCAAAAAGAAAAAAGATAAAGCTTATGTCGATTTCAGTTAAAACATTTGCTGCAAGAAAAAGCAAGCGTTTCGAAAAAAGTTTACATTAAAATTGTTTTTTAAATCCAGTGTCATGAAATTTCTTCCAATTCAATTCACAATTACAATAGAAAAAGAAAAAGAAAGAAGAAGGAGTCAATAGCTGATCTCAGTTTTTGCTAATTAAATAAAGTTTCTAAATATTTTAAACCGCTTCTTTTAATTTATTTTAAACAACCTTTTGCCTTCATTTGTCGAAATAAATCTATTTTTATTGAAATACATATTAACAAAGGATGTTTTTAAATATGAGGAATTTGTTAGTCCCATTTTTTACGTTTGGTTTTTCGGTGGCCCAAAAACTTTTTTATTTAAGTAAGTTTTTCTAAAAGTGATAAGGGATGACTCAAAAATGATAAGTGATCCATTTTGGTTAGTTTGACCATCTAGGTGCGGAGACAGACTATATTGGAGGGTCAACGATAACGACAGTCCTTGAAGATGGCTGAGGCGACTATCCCTAGAAGGTTAGAGCAGAAGGTTCAAATCGATGTTCTGAGAGTGCTAACCTAATCATTTCCAGCCTTTGATTCGAACGTTACATAGAGTCGAACTGATCATCACAGAGGGCGAAATTCGTAATTACAAAGAGTTAAAACTTTCATCATAGAGGGTTGATTTGATCACCTCAGATAGTTGACCTGGTCTACTTGGACAGTCGACCTGCCCACCTTAGGAGGTCGATTTGATCATCTGAGATAGTTGACCTGGTCTACTTGGACAGACGACCTGCCCATCTTAGGAGGTTGATTTCATTATCCTATATGCTCTATATGTGTTGTCCTTTTTCTACTTATTGCAGTCTCTCTCTCTCTCTCTTTCTTTCTCTTATAAGAAACCAATATCCTAATTTGTATATATTTCTTAATTAGAACTTAGGCTACGACACTAATGAAGAATTTTAACGCATTCAATTTACAAATTTGTATTTAAGAAAAAAAACAATTTTTCAATATTAAGCAAGAGGTCGCTATTTATATAAAATAACTAATTATAAATAAAATATAATTATAGAAAGCTGCATTCAAACTTTAAACGTTACAATTTTAATTGTTATTTTTTAAAAATGATATAAAGTGAAATTGTTGATTCTTTTATGTATAACAATTGAAAAATTAT
Organism: Druon quercuslanigerum; assembly: GCA_010014905.2. Classification (NCBI taxonomy): domain Eukaryota; kingdom Metazoa; phylum Arthropoda; class Insecta; order Hymenoptera; family Cynipidae; genus Druon; species Druon quercuslanigerum. The sequence goes on from JAAAKG020179963.1 coordinate 17,918, forward strand.
TTATTTACGAAAAATGTAAGTAAGTTTAAAAGATATTCAGAAGCTTTAGTGAATCAAACTTAATTTAAACGTAAAAAGATTTTAAAAAATTATGAAAACAAATTATATATGTTTGAATATTTCAAAACAAAGTTTTGAAGTTTTTGAAGGATTTTTAAAAGTTTGAAGATAATAAAAAAGTTTTTCTTAAAATTCGTGAGCAAACTATAAATGAATTTTTATTTTGAAAACTAAATTTTAACAGAATATGGAAAAAGATTTCAATAGACGTCCACAATCGTCAAAAAATAACTTGGACATTTTAAGTGCTTTTTTTTAATCTTTCAGAATTTACTGAAAGTTATAAAGAATCATGTGGAAAAAGACTTCGCATTTTTAAAAAAAGTACAAAAATAATTTGAAATTTGAGAACATTCCTTAAAATTTTAAATATAAGGTAGATTTTTAAAAATTGTAAAATAAAATTTGTAGGCTGCTAAGGGTGTTAAGAGTCCTGAAAAAATTTGTATTGATTTTTCATTTGTTGCATAATTGTAAGAGAGTATTTTAAATAGATTTCAAACTCACTTTTGAATTATGAATAAAAACTGAACAATTATTAATTTGCTAGGTCCTTAAAAAAGAATAATTATACTTCCACTCCAAATGTTTCAATTCGCAGTTCAGTTTTTATAGTTTTACATGAAAAAAATTTTAGCTTCAATAGTTCAAAACTTTTTTTGTAACCCTAAAAAATCGGAAGTCATTTTGTTAAAAAAATCTTTTTTGGGGTTAAAAATTCTTGGTTACAATATTTTTTTGTCAAAACCAGCTCTTCGTTTGATAGAATAAATTGATTTTAAATGTAAATTTAAATATTCAAAGTTCAGTTGAAAATTGATGTTTATTCAAAGTTAATTTTTTTTTTTTTTTTTCGTGGTTAAAAATTAATCTTTGTGGTTGAAAAATCGTCTTTCTTTTCTAAAAAATTAATCTCCTTATCTGAAGATTCATATTGCTCTTTAGAATTTTCGTTGAAAATAATGTTTTTGTTTGAAAATTTATATATTTTCTTGAAAATTCTACTTTTTTGCTAGAAAATTAAGTTGAAATATCTGGTTAAAAATTCAGTTTTTAGGGTAAAAATGTAGAATATCTATTAAAAATATATCCTTTTTTGTATAAAATTTATCTTTCTGGTAGAAAATTTATTAATTTGGTTACAGATTCGTCTTTTTGGTAAAATTTTTTTATCTTTTTGTTTCGAAGATCAACAAATTAATTTAAATATATATGTGTATGTACGTATGTATGTATGTATGTATGTATGTATGTATGTATGTATGTATGTATGTATGTATGTATGTATGTATGTATGTATGTCTGTCCGTGAACACGATTACTTGTGAAAAAAATATTTTATCAGATTGACCTTGGGTATAATCTTATAGTGCCCTTAAGTAAAGGTCAAGTTCGTTAGCCAGCCCACTTGGACCAAAATTCAAAAATTGTGCAAATTTTGAAAATTTTTGAAAATACTTTTTTCAAAATTCAAAAATTCTCTTTACGGATATCCAAAGTATTTGAAAAATTGAACAATTCATCCTGCTGACTTTTTTACGAAACCAATAATTACCAGAGGTATAGGATTTACAAAATTCCAAAAAACAAACGAGAATAAACATTCTAAGCCAAATAACGCACGATATGAAAAAAGTCAAGAAAATAAAAACGTTGTTTTTTGAGTACCCTACAAGATTATCATAACAAGTTTTTGAATTTTCTTAAACAATCGAAAATTCAAATTTTGACAGCATTAGAGATAATGGAAAATCAAAAAATTGCATATTTCTTTTTATTGTTATTATTTTATTATTATTTTATTGCGTAATTATTTATAAATGTGGCACTTCTAGGATCACAGACGCTCCATGACTCATTCTTTTGTATCTTATTATTTATATTTAGGGCTGATTCGCTTTCTGTAACTCTATCTTGTCGTGATGCTTCATCTTGCGTTGTGCGTTGGAACATCGTAGCCGGATCAGAAGGATTGATTTTGAATATTGCCGCCAACCTCCTTGCGTTGGGCGTTGCGTCATCATGGCTTGTAAAGGATTCTTAGTCAATCTCCAGCATAGCTAGTGAGACCGCTGTAGCTCAGGCCTGAAATTCTACGATTTGAATTAATTGTCTTTTCTGTGCAAGAACTATACTATTACCTAGTGAGCTTGAAATACATTAATTTAAAGTATTGTCGGAGAGGAAAGACTTCATTTCAGTCATCGAACAATATATATTCATATATTAACTTGGCAAATAGGCGAGAAATCATTCTGTAGTTTTCCACATTTCGCGCCACATTACAATCTACGACATTTTCCTGTATAACTTTCCAGCCAATAAGCGGCGAGCTCAGTCAAAATGGCCGCCTGACTGAAGCTACTTATAGAAGCGCGGATCGTCACTCGTCCTCATTCCAACTCTTTTCCGACAGTGATCCTCGATGGTGCATGGTTGCCTGGTTCGCGTTGGCGCGTGTGCCTCGAGGAAGTGTTCAATGATTCAGCCGGTAAAGTCTTCTTGTTTCCTATGACAAAACCTTTCGTTCACGTGGCTATTTATTTGAAGTAAATCTATCTTGGCATGGTGCTAAATTTCGTATTGAGCACGTGAACACAGAGTTTCATCATTATTTCGATTTCATTATGTTTCTGATTTATTTGGTTGAATTTTTGATTTTATTTCTTTATGTATTTTGCTGATTCTTTAGCTGATTTTCCCCTTTATTGCTGTTGTTTTCCCATTTATCTGAAATGTGAGTTCCTGTATCTGATTTTCCCTAAAGATTGTGATTCGCTGAGTCCCTTTTTTTGGCTGATTTCTTACATAACCTAAAATGCATTTCTTGCTTAGTTGTTGGTTTTATTGTATTAGGTCATAGATTGTTCTTGGTTTAAGCACTAAAATTAATTGTTAGTTATTAGATTTTAGATTTTTTATATTTATTCTTATATTTAAAAAAATTATGATTTGAGTTGCTTTATTTTTCCTAATTTAACTCTAACTTTTGATTTATATCGATTCGTAACTCTGAATAAATGCATGGTGAAACCTTTTTAAACTAATCCTTTGAGTAATAATATATCAATTTAAGGAACCTTTAACAAAAAGAACCACACCCTCTACCAAAATGCGTTAAGCCCAGCTAGCTGAGTGAAAATTCCAGTACACTTTGTTTCAGAGTTAACATCTTACGTTAATTATATTATGTTCTATTAATTGAATTCGTTGACTAAGAAAGTTCTAATTCAATTCAATAATCGGTTTGCCAGGAAATCCCTGATTATAACTTTATCTTGCTTTAGGTTTTGTTCTGTTGAATTAAGTTGATCTACGAGAGATCTGGCGCCCAAATCATTTTCTTTTGTTTTACGTTACAAACACTAAAACTTAGTACCGAAGGTATATCATTATCCATCTATCATCTCAAAAAATATTAATATCACAATATACACTGCTACCCCCCCTCCCCTTACCCATATTAGTTCAAGCTTCTTTGAACTGTTGCTGTAATTACATTTTTGAACCTAGATGCTTGGAGAGACTCTTTTTGTAAATAATTAGGAGATGATTCTATAGGGCGCCACATGGCTTCATCAGTTTTTGAAAAACGGCAGAAGTTGCAATAAAAACCTAATATCAACATTTCGTTAAAGAATTTGCATTTTTTAACGAGAGAATGAAACTGTGTCTGTTTTAATTCCAATGATTGTTATGAATTTTAATAATAAACATTTATGGAAATAATATGCAATCTGAGGGACAAATTCGAGTGCGAAGCACGAGATACGTGATGAGAATGTGTGCGTTAAAGCCGAAGGAACTTTAACAAAAGAGAATTCACTGGCACCAAATTCATGTTGTCGATGCTTTGACCTTTAGTTTTAAAAGCCTGTGCACGAGTGTGGGGAATATACAAACACGGAGCGCGACGTAAACACATTATCGAGCGCGAAGCGCGAAGTAAATATAATATCGAGTGCGAAGCGCGAGAACCAACAGTCGCTTGCCCCAGGCGCACTCAAACTTGTAAGCCGCGCGCACAGCTTTTTTAGTGTAAAATTGAAATATTTTGTTGAAAAGTCGTCATTATGGGTCGAAAACCATTATTTTTAGTGGAAATGTTTTATTTTACCTTTGGTTTAAAATCAAAAATTGACCTTTTTAGTAGAAAGAAACTCGACTTTTTGGTAGAAAATTAATGTTTTTCGTTGAAAAGTAATTTTCCTAACTGAAAGTTGAACTCGACCATTGTTGGTTGAAAAATTTATCCTTTTTAGTTAAAAATGCTTGTTTTTAGTTAAAAAATCGTTTTTGTTTGGTAAAGAGAACATTGTTTTCTTGGTTGAAAACTCACCTATTTGGTTAAAAGTAATTTTTTATTCAAGATTCATCGTTTTAGTTAAAAGATCAGTCTCGCTTTGCTCGCAAGTTTGAGCGCGCCTCGGGCGCGCACCTATTGGATTGCGCGCTTCGCGCTTGATTAGTATTCGTCTCGAGCTACGCGCTCAGACACATTTGCCTCAAGCTTTACACGTGGTTCCTATAGGCTTTCGGATAAAGTGTTAGTCTTTTTGAGTACTACTAATAACTGTACATCGAATTTTTAAATCTTGAAAAAAAGTGGTCTCAACAATTTTCAAAATATGGGGGGGGGGTAAATTTTACTTAAAACTAACACCTTCTCTAGATTAGAATGTAAAAATTTTGGATTAAAAATATTTATTCTTTTGACTAAAATGTACCTATTACAAATTTTAGCCAATTAAATAATTTAAAAAAAAATTATTTTTTAAGAAAAGAGCTTTTTTTTGTTAAAAAGAAATACATTTCTCGATTAAACACATGAATTTTCAACTCTAAGTAAGATAAACTTCTAACCAAAAATGAAATAGGTAAATTTGAGTTAAAAAATTGTGATGTAATAGTAGATATATTTCGTTGAAAATTCATGTATACTTTGTTAAAAGTTCGTATATTTTGTTAGAAAATTCAACTTATTTGTTGAAAATTTATATTTTTGGTAAAAAATTAATTTTTGTGGTTAAAAATTTAACTATTTTGTTGAAAATTCGTTTCTCTTGTTGGTTGAAAGTTATTTTACGAACTGTAAATTGAAGTATTTTACTTTTGGTAGAGAATTTAACTTTTTATTTGAAAATTCATGTAAAATGTTCTGTTTTTTAGAAAATTAAACTATTCTTTTTTTAAATGTTTCTTGTTGAATATTCATCACTATGATTAAAAACTAATTTGTTAAGCTGAAAATTCTTTTCTTCTTAGTTCAAAAAATAGTTTTCATTTTTGCTTGAAAATTCATATTTTTAGTTGAAAATGAAATAATTTTTCTGAAAACTCTTTTTTTTTGTTTTTAGTGGGAAATTTATATATTTAATAAAACTGCATCTTCTTTGTTAGTAAATTCATCTTTTCAGTCTAAGATTGAATTATCTTGTTGAGAATCCATTTTTGATGTTGATGAAAATCGATCATTTTAACTGAAAATTTAATACTTTTTAGTAAAGCCCATGATTCCTGGACTAATTCTGCACCTTTTAAAGGATCCATTGGTAATTATTCTGTATTTTGTTTATTTCTCTCTAATAATACATGCCTATATTTTCTTCAAATGAAGACTTTCAGCAGTTTTTCTTTTATCAATTAAAAATGCTTTGAAAATAATTTCAATTTTTAGCCTCATAACGCGATATATGAAAGAAAATCTAAATACAGGATTGCATATTTTTATTGAAAGATTGCTTATAAAATATAAATATACATTTAAAATTTTATGGCAAATACCGAGCACAAAGTCCCAGCATCCCGATGAAAATTTCTACCGTTAAGCTTGCAGAACTTTAAATCACTCAATCTTTAACTATAATAATAATATATAAAATAATAATAATAAAATGTGATAATAATAATTCTACTCTTAGGGGATTTGATGATGTTGATCTCGTCTCCCCGTAGTTTAGCGGATAAGCGAATCTGACTGGCAGTCCGAAAACCATGGATTAGGAGCCTAGCAGAGCTGGAGAGAAATTTTTTCACAATTTATAAATTATTATTATTATTATTACAACATTAATCCGTTTCCCTATCGGAATAGGCGTAACTAACTCGGCAAGAAAGGTGGTAGTAGTATGAGGAAGAAGTTACCGAATTTTTAGATTGATCTAGAAGTCTCGTGTTATTTATTTAAATAACACATTCATTCCGCAACACTGCTTCGACCCAGTTTGCTGAATAATCTTTCTAGCAATCACTGCATGTAAAAATTCTCACAGAGTCGTCATGTGAGGTTCCCCAGTTGGGTCCATTAGTGTCCAAGGTCTTTTGTTTTAGGCGTCATTCACTCTACTCGCACTCTACTTATTAACTATTTTCCTATTTGCCAACTAGCGTCTCTTTCGCACCATATTCCTCAAGGATTATCTTGTTGCTCACTCTTATCTTTTTCTTGATAGGTCCATGTCTCGCTGCCGTATAGTACAGTCGGTACAAATATAGAATTATGTATTGCCATTTAAGCCTTATTTGATATATTTTCACTTCTAATAAGGGCCATGCTCTACCAATAACATTCTTACCTTCGTTTATGTGTCTTTCTAACTCCTCATCTATCTTCCCGTCCCTAGTAACTAAGCTACCAAGGTATACGAATTTATCAACCTGTTCAATTCTCTCATCATTTAATACAATGTTGCATATTGTTTTCTCACTCTTTTCTTCGAACAACATAGTTTTTGTTTTATTTGTGTTAATTTTGAGGCCCATGCTCTTCATACTTGCATTTAATTTATTTAACATTCTTTGGAAATCTTCGATAGATTCTGCCATGACAACCGTATTATCTGCGAACGCTAACCCACGTACCCTTACTGTTTCGAGATCCAGACCTTCTTCGTCGAAAAGAGCTATTCTTAACCACTTGTCCATAAATAATATAAATAGCCATGAAGACATCACGCATCCTTGTCTAACGCATTGCATAATATCGAACCAGTCACTTAATTTTCCATTTAACCTTACACTCGCTTTGTCACCCGTACATATTGTTCTTATAGCTTGTAGGAGCCATCCATTTACTCCGCACTCTTTCAGGACTTCCCAAAGCTTACTTCTATATACCTTGTCAAAAGCTTTTTCTAGGTCAACAAATGTACAGAAAACTTTTTTGCAAACTCTGAAACTTTTTTCTGTGATTTGCCTTAAGCTGAATATTTGATCTGTACATAACCTTCCTGGCATAAACCCACTTTGGACTTCCAAAATCTTTTCTTCTGTTATTTTCATTACCCTACGAATAATTATCTTTGAGTATATTTTACTTACGGTACTTAATAAGCTGATCCCTCTGTAATTATTGCAGTTGCTTTTATCTCTCTTTCTTTTGTTTATTCGTACGATAATCGCTTTTTTCCAATCACCTGGGACTTCTCCTACTTCTATGCATAAATTTATTTGTGAGTACAGTCTATGTGGTATGTACTCGCCATCGTGTTTAAGCATTTCAGCGTTAATAATGTCTACACCGGAAGCTTTACTCTTTTTCAAGTTTTTGATTATATCACTAACCTCAGTGACACAGACTTTCTCAATTGAGTTTTCTAACGCATTGTGTTGTGCATCGTAGTTGTGGTGTCCTTTAATTAGGACATTAGGTAGCTTCAATTCCGGATTGTTCCCTTAAATAGTCTCTAAAAGCGTCCCTACCCCGCCTGCCTCATACTGCATTTCCCCTTTGTCATTTCTCACGTTGAAAAATTCTGTATTTTTAATTTCTCTTCATTCATTCATAGAGTAGTTTCTTGCTTCTTTTAAAGTCCTTTTATATTTTCTGCTCTTCTTCTGCTCTAATTTTATCTTTGCTTTCTCTAATTAATCGCTTGAGTATCCTGTTTTTGCGTCTGTATTCGTTTATACGTCTATTTATATCCTCATCGCTAAGACCTATCATGTTCAACGTTCTTCTGTACGCTCATTTCTTTGATTTTGGGCAGCCTTAATTTCATTAATCGAGCATGCATCACCAGACATTCTGCCCATAACCGCGGTGCCACACACTTCTTTCGCACATCTAACAATGATATCCCGGAACATAGTCCATACGCCTTCTATATCTTTATTCCGTATAAGCGCTT